>NDXB01015921.1:62728-95201 GCA_002631895.1 Agapornis roseicollis | reverse complement strand
CAAAACACCAGCTACTAAAGAGAAGAAAAACTGACTGCAACTGCTGAACCCAGGACATTACCTTATCTACACTGTTGTCTTTTGTACCTTGTGTTGTGTATTGTAAAAATTAGTTGGCTAAGTGCAAATATTAAACAGTTCTTCAGCATATCATTTATTATTGTTCACACATGAAATTGTGTTTTTCATAAAAGTGTATCATAAATAATTGCATTAATAGCAAACACACATGAAGAAATATTAATCATGGTCAGTGTTACAGTATGTTGTGTTTGTGCAGGTATCAGAAGTGCATTATAAATGCTGATTAATTTGGGAAATAAACTAATAGAAAAGCATATAAGTGATTGTCACTGCAAACATATTTATGTGAGCTTTTGATTTAATCTTGCCAGCTAAGTGCTGCAGGTGAAGTGAGAGCAGCTTCCACTTGTAAAGTTTTAGTGATATTTAATAAATACCTTGTAGTTTTAGTCACTGGAGGTTCAGTGGATTTCTATAAGTGTAGTAATTAACTGCTCTTTATAAAAGAAGCGATTTCAGATGTCTCTACCTTGTATTCATTGCAAAGCAGTCATTGAAGAGAACGCTGTTTAACCAAATGCAAATATTTAAGGTGGGGGCTGGAGATGGTATTTTTACTGTCAAAGACCTTTTTTTTTTTTCCCTATCAGTATACTTTTTCTTCCTTGTGGATGATTAAAATACCATCTGCAAATTATGTTTTTCAAAGTACAACGGCTTATTTTAAAGACCATACAGTTAGAGAGATGTGTTATGCAGTGTCTGTTCCTTTATGCTCACATAGTATTTATAAGTAGAATTCTTCAACCTGCTGCCACTGTAAGAGGTTTAGCTGGCTTCAGCTTCTAGTGAGTCTGATTTTTCTAAGGCAGGAGTAAAGGAATAGCCCTTTGTTTTCTGTTCTAACCATTTTATTTCCTGTGCATGTCTGATGGACATATACAGACAAGCTGACCACAGATTCGTTATATACAGGCCAGCAGAAAAATTAAATAGTACAAGTAGGAGTCTAAAGAGGAGTGAGTACACTATACCAAACTGACAAAACCTTACAAAGCAGCTGAAGGAAAAGGACCGTTTTTTCTAACCCTGGTCTTTGTTGGCTTACTTATTTTTGATAGAACAAAATTTTAAATTAAAAATCCATAGCAAGTGTGTATTCCTAGAACCAGTGTGTGGGGGTTTTTTTGTTTTTTGTTTTTTTTTTTTTTTTTTTCACTATTATGTTATGTGCTACTTGGAAAAGTCTTAAGGTTTATTCATGCATGTATTGGCTTTTAACCTCTGTGTTAGGTGTGCAGTATGGTGAACAAAAAGGAGGTGTGCTTATATTTAGCAGTTATTAATCCTGGGACTAGAGATTTCTGTCTAGTCCAAGGGTGCACCTCTATAGACCTTTGTTAGGAGGTGGTACTTGCCTCCTAATCTGACAGGAAGTTGCTCAAGTGCCAGTGAGTACAAATTATGGTGCTGTTGGTAAATGAACAATGCTCTTGTCAGTACTATTAATTTTGACTCCATATTATTCTGTAGTAGTCTGTTCACATGGGTTTTGGTCATTATTGTGGATATTCCTTAAAGTTTCCAAGTGATGTAAACATTTTTAGTACAGCAAAACAACTGTGAAGTCTTATCTCAGTTTTATTTGTAATACGGGATTGTGTGTCTGTGTACCTTGCTCCCTTCCCAGCTTCCTGATGTGGAGATATAGAAATAAATTGCATATTAAATAAAATAATGAAATTAAATGCAACTCATTGAAACAAAGCACTTTTACTTTTCTTAAACAGAATACTTTTAAATGAGCAGAAAAACAGAGTGTTATTCCTGAGGTGTTTTTCGATGCAGTTGTGTTGCCAGTGAAAGAGCCTCTCTTCTTTCTTCTTCCAACAAGGTGACAGTGGTCTCTCTTTTGCTTGGTCTCCAGTAGATCTAGACATTGCTCTTGCTGGTCTCTCCTACTGTGCTACTGACTTATGATGTTTATCGCACAGTTTTTGACCATATTTCCTGGGTAATATAATACTATTTTTAAAATAATAGCTGATTAAATCACTCCTACGGTAAGCAATTTATTGTACAAAGCTGAACTTCTAGAGGTAGAATACACACTTTTTTTCCTGAGTTTTACTCAATTTCTACTGAACATTCCTCTTTCAAGCAGGAGGATTAAAAAAATTGGTGGGGAAGCACCTGCGTAAGAAGCAGGAGAAGCGTGAAGCAGAACCATGAAGGTGCATCAAGGTGTGCTCAGTGCTGATCAGCCAGCGGTTTTGTAATGCACACAGCAATGTGCACTCCCCAGTGTAGGATGAGAGCCTTTCTTCACATCTAACAGCACAGTTCTGCAGTCTACAAAGAAAAGTCTAAGCAGATTTATCTAGCATTGATTTTTAGGGTCAGGAGACTTTTCTGTCAAGTTCCAATATACGTGAGGTGCTTAATCAATACCAGTGTTAAACTGCCACCAGTAACCAGTTCCAGGGATATTTTTCTTTGATTTTCTGACTTACTCATATAACATCGTGCATGTCTTAAGAGGTAAAAAATTGGAACAATACATGTGTTTTTGATGAATAGAATCTTTAGTAGAAATTTAATAACCCCAAATGTAAAATATTGATTTTGTACTTGCTTTTAAAATTTCCTTTATAAGTGTAGCTTTTTTTTTTTTTTAGTTGCAGTTACACAGACAGGCAAACTCAGTACTAGCACCTTTAATCTAACATGCGTGACATGATGCAATAAAGTTTGCAGCCCTGAAGTTGGGAACTTGTATGCTGCTTATTAGAGAGAAAACATTAATTGGCACTGTGGCGGAAATGTATATTTTTAGACAGTAAGTCGAGGAAAAGGGAGAGAATTCATGGCTATGGAAATCAAGTATATTGATGAATTTCAGGAAATATATTGACAACAACATGACCCAAAAAATTAGTAGTCTGTGTTTTATATATTTTATGATGATGATAATAGCATCCTACAAAATTGCTAATAAAAGGCACTGTTAAGCAATGTTGCGTTCTGGGCTTTTGCTGCTAGTCTTGGCATGGAATAATAATGCTGAGCTGTTTATCTGAGATAGTGTGGGTGGATTAAGCCAGCATTTGAACAGTGCAGAGCTATTTCTGTGGTAAAAGTATGACAGAGTTTTTACCGTTGAAGCAGGAAAAGTATGTGAACTATTTTTTGGTGTTTTCTTTGTTATTTATTACATTATGGGTTGTGACTGCTTCAGTTGTCTGTATGCTTTAGAATCATAGAATAGTTAGGGATGGAAAGGACCTTAAACCTTTCATGGCTAAGTTTAACCATCTTTCTAGCAGAATCCTCCATTACTAAAATCCAAACAGGCTTGTTAGCACCCTTTCATGGTTTGGTACTCTGAGGAAAAGTTTGCTAGGGTACTGCAAGACTGTTCTAGTTTTTGGGGTTTTGACTGCCAAACTCCTGGGTTTGGAATGTCTTAACATATGCTTTGTACCTGTAAATCATGCTTAACATAAACTAGTTGACAATATCATGCAATATGAATAAGTAATTTTAAAATCCTAACTATAGACAACATATTTACAACTTTATGGAGCTAATACCTTTACTATCTCTTCCTGTATACTCAAAGTGTCTCCTAGTATATGTCATTGGCTAGTAACCTGTTTGTAATGCAAGAGTAAAGGTTGCTTCTTACAAAAAAAAATCTTACTTTACAACCAAAGGAAACAAAAAATCTTCCTTTTGTACCCAGCTCCACTTGAGGTTCCGTGCCAGTTTGGATCTTAATTCCATCAAGAATAATATTTTTTAATTCTGAAGTTAGATGGAGTTACTATGGGCCTTAATTGAACAAGTTCTGAGCATTTTCAAGAAACTGGGGCTTCTCAGTTTCTCCAGCACCCTGTGCCAGTGTTTGACTACCCTTGTGGAAAAAGTTTTCCATCTGCTAAAAGCAGAAGACGACAATAATGAAGTGATGATTGCCTGGGATGACAAGGTCCTCACTCTTCAAAGGATTCCATGATAGCATATAAATATATACAGTTTACTGGATGAAACTATAGCTGCCAGCAGTTGCAGCTCTAATGCTCTTAGCCAGTGAGCGACTTCGTAGCCCTGTGTGTTACAGTGTCAGGCTTGAAGCTGGCTTGTCTGCCGTCACACTTAGTGCAAAAGAAAAATAATGCTTCAGTTTTAACAAGGGTTATAAAGCTGAGGTGAAGATGGACAGGTGCCACTGCTTTCTGCTCAGCCACAGAGTAGCTTGGATATTCTACCACACTGAGCTGATTGCACACTGCTTATGTTTTGTTTTTTTTTTTATGGCCTTCCCAGCCTCTGCAACAGCAAGAGTTGCTACCCCCACTTACTAATTCATTTGCATTTCCTAGTCTTTGTTTTATGGTAAATTCAAGTTATTTTTCCATATCTTTCAACAGATTTAATAGAAGAATTTATGTACAGTTGTCTTGCATTGTAACAAGAACATAATCAGAGTCATAGAAGAGTTTATGTTGGGATAAACCTTTGGCCAAAACATGTTCAGTTGTGGGGCCATTGTTAGAGGTACACAGAACCTAAACCTAAGTGCCAAAATGTTTTCCTTCTGTACTGGGGAAAAAAAAAAAAAAAAACCAAAAAAAAAAAAAAAAAAATCCAAAAAAAAAAAAAAAAAAATCCAAAAAAAAAAAAAAAAAAATCCAAAAAAAAAAAAAAAAAAATCCAAAAAAAAAAAAAAAAAAATCCAAAAAAAAAAAAAAAAAAATCCAAAAAAAAAAAAAAAAAAATCCAAAAAAAAAAAAAAAAAAATCCAAAAAAAAAAAAAAAAAAATCCAAAAAAAAAAAAAAAAAACCAAAAAAACAAACAAAAAACACAAACCCAAGAATTCCTAGAATAAAATGAAATAATCAGCTGGTGTAACAGAAGATGCTTTCACCAAGTTCATGAATTGCAATCAGGTGTGAACAAATCTTTGAAACCGGGTATCCGTTGAAAACTGTCTTCTATAATCTTCTATAATGGCTTTATTAGTAATTCTCAATCTCTCTCTTAAACGCTAATGGATAGGATGACTATTAATCTGGTTTAACTATCAGTAATGACACAAAACTGTTAACAATAAGACAGGGGTGGGGGTTTTGATTTGGGTTCTTTCCATTGCGGATAACTAGCTTTAATTCATGAGTAAAAAATGTAGAGGGAACTCTTCAAGAAAAGCTTCCTGTTTAGTTTTCTACTTTTGTTTTGTTTGTGTAATTGAGATGAAAATTGTTGCAGTTAATTGAAGCTGTTAATTTTATTTTTACTACATGAACTCTGAATATAGATAGAACTTCTATTCATAGAGTACAGAAACTGCAGACACTATAACTCAGAAGGGCACATTATACTGATATGGCTGCAGATGGCAACTGCTGAAAGCCTGGGGGCATGGGAGAATATTGAATCTAACTTGAAATGCATTTACTCAGATGCTTGTTACAGGGATTCTGCAACCTGTTTCTAGTGAGTGTTGCCACTTTCACTTGTTGCTAGAGCAGAGGAGCAGGAGAGGTTAAGGAAGTGTGTGCCCTTGCTCTGAAAATGGGCAGGGGCTGCAGGCAGTGTGGCTTGGTTTCTCCTGACCCCTCTTTGCAATAATTGGAAAGAAAGAAGCAACAGAAGCAGTGTTCCCATTCTCAGCAGCCTCACTTGCAAACTCTAGTGACACCTCAGAAATCAGGGGTTTCAGCTTTTGGTTCCTTAATGATGAGTGCCTTCGCAGTGGCGCTATGGGAAGAAGAGACAGTTCAGCCCCCTGGAATTCAGGTGTAGCTCAGCTGCCTGTTGGTTGCAGTTCTTTGCAGATTGTCCTCTGAGTTACTGTATTGCAAAGTATGAAAAATTCTCATTTGGAAATATGACATGACCCTTCACTTTACCTGCTTTATTGGCTTAATGTTGTTTTATTCTCCATTTCCTTCAGTAGTGGGGTATGCATTTGTAGGAAGGTATGGTTATAGGCTTTAGTGAGTTCAAGCAACATTGGTAAATGGCTTCTACCAAAAAGGCGTTAATAATTTTTGCTATTTTATATTTTGATGTATGCATATGAAAGTAGGTGCCAAAAAGTGATCAGGATGTAAATCCATTTGGCATTGTATTTCTTTCATAAATCTTCAAAGTTCTCCTTCATTTGTTTATAAAAAATAAACTTCTGTGGGCTTTTCTGCTCTTCATAATAGACTTACTGTAAAGTATTTTGAATTGTGTTGTCTAGAGCTCTTTTTTTGCTAAATATGAAAGGACAGTCAAAATTTGTGCAGCTTTTTTATGTCTGGCCCCATATGTGTACGTCTGTCTACTTTCCCTCTTTGCTTTTGCTGGATCAATGGTTTTTATTCATGTTTTCTAAAGCCGTAGTTTATTGAAGTATAAGTATTTGGTAATTATGCAATGTGTATTTTCCATGTTCCCAATGCTTTCATTGCACAATGTTCTTCCTCTGCCCTCACCAAGTTGCACAATCAAAAATTAAGCAAGAGTATAAAAGTTTCCAGGAGATAGTTGGAAAATATAAAATTCATTGCCTGCATTTCCTTGTGCTGGCCAATTTGTCATCCTCATTTTTATCACCAATGACTGAGCATTATGTAGGTAATACTGGTGATGATGTAGTCTCCTGGAGTTAGACTAGATGAAAGCTGTTTCGTAGTAGGTAGTTGGAGCAAGATTCAGCTCTGAATTTACTTCTCTTATGGCATTGGAGTACTTCACCTGGAAAAACAGACACTGCCAGTCTGAGTCAATCCATGGATTTCCTCTGCCCTTGGCAGTGGCAAACATGTGAAGAGGTGGGCCAGATAACATAATTTGCCTAGGAATTTATGCTTATGGGATGAAGAATATGCTATTAATAATAGTTCATTATTTAATTCAGGCAGAGGGATTTTACTTAAACCCTGAAGCATGAGATTTAATTACACTTACATCATTGTCTTTGCTTACAAAGCTGCCGGTGTTGTTTATCATCAGAAAATTATCCAACCTTTTTAAAAAGCAACTTTAATATTTGTCTTGATGAACTTTCACAGCGGTAACTCCATAAATTAATTAAACACTGCCTTGGAAGTGTGGCTCCTTTTTGCAGTTGAAAGTTTAGTATCATTTCATATAAACAGATTTTTCACACTCAGGGAACAAAGTTCAAAAGAAATTGGATAGTTTTCTCTTTGTTATTTTATTAATACTTTTTCCTAGTTTGCAAATTAAATTGGGTGCTTACATATAGTAAGTGGGTTATCTCCTATCATACCCTCAACTCTTTACCTTCTTTTGGACCACTTTAGTCCAAAATCAAATATGTAATGTTGGTAATCTTGCAATACATCTTAGTTAGTTCTATTACTGATAGTATATTTATGATATGTCAAAAGTGCATTCTTCTAAAGAGAAAGCTTTAAAGTTCAGTCAAATTTAGCAAATCCAGAGTGAATTAGCTCTTATCTTAAATATATCCTGTTTGCAGATGCTGAAACTTTCAGGTTGTGTTCTATTTTTTTCTTTCTCATGTTAGTATTAATTTCTGTATTTCAGACAAGATATAGATTATATCCAATAGTTATCCAGTGTTCCTGATATTAACTGTAGTGCATGTTATATAATAATTTCAGATTAAAGGTGTGAGGCATGCGAGTGCAGTATAAAACAGCTATAGCTGCATATGGTGAAAGAATGTAGTTTGTAACTTGAGCCATAAAGAAAACTGAGTCCAAAACACAACTGAATTCAGAATAAAACAATGCATAGAAATTAGTGTAAAATGCATCAGTTCCTTCATCTGACTCTCACCATAGTTGGAAAATGTAGTGATCCTGACATAAAAGTGAGTAGGGGGTAGGGCAATTGACAGGGGACAGGAACATTTACTCTAGATTTATGGCCATTTTATTCAAAATGTGATTATGGTCTAAATAAATCTGTATGTCTTTCTGAAATTTTATAGTTCTAGCATAAAAGGCTTAATGTTAAAAACTGTATCATGTCAAGATGATTATTCTCTGGTATTTAATTCTCTTCACTGCCATTATACTTTTATGTCCTTAATGCCTTCTCCAGTGCTCTGCACTTCATGTTTTTAAATTACCTGGGATTATTGTTAATACAGATTTTTCATGGACTAATATAGTTTTTGTGCACTCAACCTGGCATTAAGCTTGAAGAGGACCTTCATCTGTCTTGCATGTAATTATATATGTATAAAAGACCCTGTATTCCTCAGTGGCAGATGGCTGGTTTCTTTCAAAAACCTAGACTAAAAATATAGTTTTCTGTACTTGAATGAACTATGCAACTTTAAGAAATGTAATTCCGTGGGAAAGCTGCATGCTGCTTCTCAATACATCTCTGAATTTTAGGGTGGAAGTGTGAAATGGCATGTGACAGTTCTGGGAATGAACTCATGGCATTGACAGCCAGTGATCACCTTCCTTGAAGTTCCCTTTTAGGTGAACTGATTCTTAACATACTGATGTGAACAAGAGATCAAATGCATATAATACCTGTCAATAGCCAGACCATCATATGAATGCTTGGTCTGCTCCTTAAGATATGGTATGGTATGGTTTTGTTTTTCTTACTAGATTAACTTCAAGAGGTAGCTGTTTGCTGTGACAGTATTGGTTGCATATTGATTCCTGGGTGTTATAGTATGAGTTACCACTTTGTCTAGACAGCGAGTCTTGGAAGAAATTATCATGAATACTCTTTCAGATAAAATGTCTTGGTTAATTTTTTTATGAATCATGTAAGCTGATAAGTATATAATAATATGTACATGTGACTACTGATAATTAGCTGCATTAGAGGATGCTGAAAAATACAATTTCATCTAGCCAAGGTTGGTATCAGATTATACCGATCATTCTAGGGCTGTTTCAATTTTTTTTCCATTTATTTTTCCTAAATCACTATTATTTTCTTTCACTAATCTAAATCGTATAATTATTGCTTGATTCATTGCCTACTAAACTCAATAGAAATATCCCTGTCATATTCAGTGGATGTTAGATATCTTTTTTTTTAACCCCAACAGTCAGCCTGAATCTTTTTTTTTTTTACACCTTTTGCTTAAAATGCTTTTTTCAATTGCAAGCTAAATACTGGTCCTCTTGCACAGGCCAAAACCTTTTCTTCTCTTCCTCTCTCATTGAATGTCAGATTACAATTCTGAATGAAAGCTCTATAAAGTCAATGGGAAAGACTTCATTTTTGCTTAGAAGACAAAACAAAAAGGACTAAAAAACTTTTGTCATTAAAAGAAGCAAAATTCCTGAATCGTAGAGGGAACAATTACATTGAATGTTAAATGTTAACTTTCAGTGGATGAATGTATATTTCATGTGTGTCATTGTAGACGGATTTCTTCATTATCCCCAACAATTTTCTGCTTGTCTGTTATTAAGGCATACTTCATTTGTGTATTGCATAGTTCAACTTATTTAGAAGTATGGTATAGAAATGAGTTTTGACTTGGTAGTGAAAATATCTTTGGAACTATTTGACATATGATGAAGGATTATGTAATGTTGCCTCTGAACAAGTGATACTTCTATTCCCAGTTCCTGTATTAGAAATGCAGACTACAAAAGTATTGAGACAAATACAATTTTAGCACTTGTATGTTTGTGTCCTGGGTTTAGCAGTAGTGGTCATTTTTTCTTCCTCATGGTAGCTGGTGCAGCTGTGTTTTGACTTTCAGTTGGGAACAAAACTGATAACAGGAATGTTTTTAGTTACTGCTCAAATGTTTTACTCTGACCAAGGACTTTGTGAGCCTCATGCTCTGCCAAGGAGGAGGGAAGGCCAGGAGGAAGCAGACAGGACACCTGACCCAAGCTGACCAGAGAAGTATTCCATACCATAACACGTCATGCCTAGGATGTAACTGAGAGTTACCCAGAAGGGCTAGTTCTCGGGGTTAGGGGGAGGGGGGTGAAGAGCAAGAGGTATTTCGGTCGGTGCTCAGTTGGGTTGGGGTGTCATGAGTTATCTGTCGGTGGTTGGTGAGATGCTGTATTCTTTTCCCTTGTTATTTCCTTTATCATTATTATTATTGGTGGTAACGGTAGTGATGTGTGTTATAGTTACTAANGGGTTGGGGTGTCATGAGTTATCTGTCGGTGGTTGGTGAGATGCTGTATTCTTTTCCCTTGTTATTTCCTTTATCATTATTATTATTGGTGGTAACGGTAGTGATGTGTGTTATACCTTAGTTACTAAACTGTTCTTATCTCAACCTGTGGGAGTTGCATTCTTTTGATTCTCCTCCCCATCCCTCTGGGAGCAGGGGGAGGGCAAGAAAGGGGGGTTGAGTGAGTGAACGAGCTGCATGGCTGGGTTTAAACCACGACAGCCATAAGTTGTTTCAGAGACCAAATATCTATATTTCCATTACTTTCTGGTTGGTTGCTTAACACAGATCTGACTGTCAGCATTCCTTTTCTGTGTGGTTGGTTTGTTGTTTTGTTTCCTGAAGAGAATCAAATTCAAAATCACAGTGCTATACAATGTTCAGCATACAGTACTTGATTCTCAGTGTTGCTTGGTAAACAAAATACTGACTGTAGCAGCTGCTCAGTTTACTTCTTGAAAGTATTGTTAAGAGTTACAACTTGCCAAATTAATGGTTAACCAAAGACAATACCATGATAGTCTCTTTCCGCATCTGTACTTCTATTGTGGTGGAAAGGAAGACAGAGAAGGATGGTGGAACAAAATAAATTCTTAAACTAATGTGTAAGACTCAGAAACTGTACCACAAACTACCACCTTTTCATTGCTATGCTTTCCATCCTAGAGCTACTTTCATTCTCACTGGAAGTCAGTACTAAAATAACTGCATATAGGAAAATATATTTTGCTGTTAATCTGCTGGTTGATAGTTTAACTAAGTATGCGGTTCTCCAGGAAGACTTTGCAGTCACCTTGCTCTGGCATGAGTGTACTGACAGCAGAACCAAAGGTTCACTGTGGCTGGTCAAGCATAGACCAGGCCTCCTAGTGAAATGAGAGAAGAACCAAGCCCTTGCTTTGGACTTATCAGCCAAGTGCTGTTAACACCTCAATGTCTGTAAAAGTGGTAATATTTAGTGGGAGACTGTTCTGCAGTCATTTGGAAAAAGCATCTTATTTTCTGATTATCCTTCTGGATGAGTAAAGGACGGCTTTTAATGATGTCAAAAATGGTAATCTATTCACCTCATCTGATTTGACTGTAGTACAAGGCCACTATAGAAAAGTGGGATTCTGAGAGATGTATTATAGAGGGGCCTAAAAACAGAAAGTCTCTTAACATTGTTTAGCTCATATTCACTGAGAAATAATTATCTTTCATCTGTCTAGTGTGTCAAAGTGCTAAATCTCTCTTGATAAATCCTTTGGCTTCAGGACAAGAAACATCATCAAACCCAGTTTAGGGATTTTTATAGCTTTTGTTAATCTGTTCTGTTAGGCAGACCTGATGTATGTATTTAGAATGCTTACGTTTGTTGTTCACCTCATTATTTGCCAGTTCACAGAACCTCACTTGCCAATTCAACCAAGATGACAATTGAAAACTAAGCTGTATCCATAGGAAACCATTTTTTAAAAGTATAATTAAAGCTAGAGAAATTACTGCTTGGCTGGTTAACTGTAAGGATATAAGGCTGCTGAGATTTGCCCAAGCAATACAGCCTAGTCCTCCTCCCTTAAAGGAAAGTAAAAAAAAAAAAAACCCAAACACTTAAAAATGTTCATTTCTGTTGTCTACAGAACAAGATATTGCTATATTTGTTTTCCATATTTACTTTTGACCAAAAATTTGACCAAGTATTGTATGAAAATTAATTTTCTATCATTCTATATCAATATAGAAAATTAATTTTATATCATTCTATGTCATTCTAACTAAGCTTAGCCACTGTTTTTGCTTTGTCAGTGGAACTGGTTTTAATCATCTGATAATCTGATTGTGCTCTTCCCAGGCTAGCCCAAATATGGTGGAATTTAAATGTAATATCCATTGGAATTATAAAAACAATGAGAGCGTTATCAGAAGGAGATCTTACAGAACATGAATAGAAATACCAGAATGAAGCACGTGCAATTAAAACCTTTCTTAACATTATGGCATTTTTTTCATGCAGATCATATTTTGGACTTGTATCAAGCCAGCATTTATTTTGTTTAAGAAATAAAAAGAGGAAGGAATGGTAAAGTTACCTTTTGCTATTGTAAAAGCATAACCAAACATCTCTGGAACACAATTAGACATAATAACTCTGTAAAAGTTTTTGACACTCTTGTAGCACATCAATCCAAATTACTGTTTTCATTTATTTAAATAATTCTAACATACAGGTTCTTTGCCATTGTTTAGTTTTAAATCTAATAATGTGATTGGAATTGCTCAATAATCTTCTGTCTCAAGCTTTTCTTAATTTCTGATTCATTGTATCTATTATTAAACCCAGCTGTTGATGTTTTTGAACAAACTGATTTCTGAATTATGCATTGTGGTTCTATTATAATGCCACTTCTGAATTATCATGGGCTGCTCGCAATTTACTTTTAGATAATTAAAGGCTGTCTTTATTTCTGTCCAAGTTGCCCGTTTTATTTCCCAGAACACAAGGATCTGATTTTATTCACACTGCTCTAGGGGTCTGAAGTTGATGATCATTTTTCTACATCTGCTTTCATCAGTGTCATCTTCTGATCAATGATACTCCAGCATTATTCCTTGGCTTTGTTCATTAGCATTCACAGTGTTGGTGCCGTGTTGTGCTAGCCTGCCACAAGCCATTCCCTGTTGTTTTCCTGAGAAGTGTGTACCTTCATACTGTGTAGTAGCCTTGCTTTCTGGAGTTCATTCCTCTTTCTTCCCATGTATTCATGGAAACTCTTTCCATGTCAAAATTTGCAGTACCTTAAAATCATGCATTATTTAAATAGATTATATATGAATGAATGTAAAGATCATTTGGATCATTGTACTGTACCTCATGTATAGTGAACCTCCATGAAACCTCCAAATCCCCATGACAATTAAAAAGAATTATCTTGTTTATCCCCACTAAGGTTCATAAGAAAAACGGTATTTTAGGCTCTTAATAGTCCTTTTTAAATTAATGTAAACCTTACTTTTACCCTACAGTGAAGGTTGTATTTATTTCCTCTTAGCAGGAACAAGAATTTTAATTTGATACTACTGCTTTTTCTCTTGCCAAGATGAAAATCCTGTGACTTTTTCCACATTTAGTAATTGAGATCTGTATGGATTGGTTTCTTTCCTTTGTGATTTTTTGAGGGACTGCTTGTGGTACTTCTGAATACAATAGTAAAGCTGAGGAATGGATGGGGCAAAGAGTGATCCTAACCTTGCTAATAAGCAGGATTAATGAAACAGGGTGAGAATCCAATGTATGAAATGTATTTGCTCAAAAATGCAAGTTCTTCAGGTTAATGCTTCCTTCACAGAACAGCTGCTCTTACCTACTTGGTTTCACCTGATGTCTTAGCACTGGTGGCAGCATGTTAAGTTTCTGTTTACTTTATTGCTTTATATGCAGGACTTTATTATTCCTCAATAAGCAGCACTGTTAAGATGCTGTATAGAATTTTCAGACAAGTGCTGAGGTACCCTAACAAAAAAATGTGTCTTATTTATGATGTGTCAAATTACTGTTCTGAGAGTAGACCTTTTAGTTTGCATTCAGCCTTTAATTTGACTGAATTTAAATAGCATAAAAATGCCTTTTAGTTGGAACTTGGCTTGCATATTATATCTCTCATTTCAATGAAAAGCATTCAGATGCAAATACGGTTTGTTTGGACTGAGTACAAATGCCACTATCATGACTGATGAAGGCTTTTGATCACACATCTACAAACTGAAACCTTAAAAAGGAAGAGGCTATTTGGACTGGCATCTGCAATGCTGTGAATTATTCAGTTCCCATTATTCATAAATCTCTTTGAAGTGATGGCTTATGAGGTTTTTAAGGAGGAGTAGTCATAGTTGTATTGCCAGTTTCTATTTTATGCTGTGAATGACTGCATGTGCAAACGTACTCTAATTGCAAGAGTTGTGCAGAATATGAAAGAGATGCATGTATGAACTTCTCAAGAATAGCCCAGAAAGATTTCTTTGGTTTCCTAGGGTAAGAATGGGAATGCTTTTGTGGTTACTGTCTGCTTTGGTGTGCTCCAATAGGAACACACCTCCAAGAGGCAGGCAAGGCAAGAGTGTGTCCTTATAATTTGGTGAGGTACCCAGTTAGATGCTAGGGACCTGGCTGGATCTCACAGAGCACGTGTACACAGCTGGAGTTTGGAGTTGGTTGTGCTGCTCATTCGTTGAACTACAAATCTCTTCTGGCTGTGCTCCAACAGCAAAACAGCAATAGCAACACCACCCCCATTTTTAGGTTCTTTTACTCAGAGTCCTTTATTGTACAATGGTTTTGCTACATATAGGTGACATTTCAAAACATTTCCTCTATTTCCATTAATGATTGAAGCTAAACACTATTCTGCCTTGTTTAGTTCATTGTAATTGTGTAATTGTGTAATAAATGTGTCTGGAAGGTGCCAGAGATGTGAAGGAATGAGTTAGTAATACCCAACAGTAATTTGTCTGTCTGCCTTGCATGCTGGTTTAGTGTTTGGTTTGTTTTATTTTTTTTTTCCTTTTTTTCTTTCGGGAGGGTGTCAATTTGCATTATTGAGGAATAGCTTGGATACTTATTTGTCTGGTATATGTTCTTCCAGGATGTCATAAAACTCACATTATGAATTTAAATACTATAAAGAGCCAACATGCAGTTGTTGTACAGTTCAGAAATTTACAACATTCACAAATAGTTTCTTTACTATAACACTACTTTTCATTGCAGGAGGAGGAGGAATATTTTGCTTCAAAAGTCATAATTAAGAGGTTTACCCAAAGAATTGCATCTTTTTCTTTAAACAGCCACTTTAACTGTGCTTAGTTTTTTTTTTAATTTTCTAAAGAAATAATATTCAAATTTTTCCTAAAAGTATTCCATGAAAATGTTCTCATCTTTCAGTTTCAATTGGCTGTACACATTAACTTGAGTTCACTTCTCATTCAAATGTACCAAAATGCCTTATGTAAAAGGCAGTAATGACATATAGACACACACATTTTTATATATATTATAGTGTATCATTATTGTATATTTCTCACATATATATTGCTTTAAATATTCTTGTATGGAATATAATAATGGATGTTATATATTGTAACATTGTAATGGTAGAAAGGAAGTAATTCCTGTAACGTTGCTGTGTTACATATTCATTTACAGTTATTGTAAAGTCTTAGCCTATCACTTTAAATATGGTATGTCTTATCACTTTAGAAATACTTTCTCAATATTGCAGTGCTGAAAATACAGATGACTGGAGTTAGAAATTTTGACACTTCTGTAACAGTTAGTATGTCTCATATGCATTCAGTTCTGATCTGAATCATTAAATTCAGTCTCCCTTTCTCCTCACTTACTGTTGGCTTTTTCCTTTTCTCTCTGTCTTTGTCTTTTTTTACCTCTCTGGCTTTTAGTTTTTCATGTTGACATTGATGATTTTTTTTCTTTTGTCATCTATCATTTTTAAGTCATCTTAATATATTAACTTGCATATCTCTGAGACTCAGTTTTTAAAGATCTTGTGCTACCTACAAGTAACAACGATTCAGTCTTTTCATTTTCATTCCACCAAAGTGGAATAGCTTGCAGAATGCTGGTTTTCTATCTTTGGTTATTTCTGCCACTCACTCAGAAGCTCTTATCCAGTGCTATCTCTACACTGGACTGTGTTACTGTCCTTAGTGCATCAGCTTGCTGGATGCATACGCTGATAATAATCTGCCTGTGTACATGCACCTTGGTAAAGATGTTTTCTGATGAGTCATAGACAGAACTGAGCAGTTCATCTGGTCTGTTTTGGAGGTATGGCCAACGTCTATACATCTAAAGACAAGAGTGAAAGGCACATGATGAAAGGCCCCAGTACATAGCAAAGCTCTGACAACCACATAAACAACATATGTCAGCAGTCTGTGAATGTTCTTGTTAGACTGGCGAGCTGTGAGCCACTACTTTTGAAATTAACTCAGATTAAGTGCAACATAAAGAGGGGTTTAAATATCAGTTGAATTTTCTAATACTGACTGCTGGCCACCTAACCAGAGCTTTTCAGTCCATCAGCTTAGTTCCCAGTGTTAAAACTCACTTTTTTTTCATTTTTTTTTTTTTTATTTGCTGTAAAAAAGCTTCCAGATTATATATTCCCTTACAAACAGTGCTTCCAGCTTTTTAGATATCAGTACATTGGGCATATTATTGCATATAGTAACCTGAGAGTGATACGGAGAGCCAGTACTGTTGATAGCCGCTCTAAATGTAGACCAGCTGTTAAACAAATCTTGCCTAAGATTTCTGTAAAGTGACAATATAATTAAAGAAGGAATAGGAAAGTTTTTGATGCTCAGACCAAAGAAAATTGGGGGTTAGATCAGTATTAAGGGTATCATATTTGGAACACCTATAGCTTCTTCTCAACTTTTCATAGGGTTTTCTAAGCTTCTTTGACAGTGTTTTAAATTCTGTATTTAATGCTACTTTCCTTTCTGCCTGAAAAACCTAATGGCTGTTTTGTGAGTTTTCAAGTTCTGAATATTCAGGCATGTGCTTGTAGATTGTGCATGTTGATCTCTCCAGTCTCGTCTAATAAAAAAATTATTAAAACACAGTAAAACTATTAAAAATTAATAAAAATCCAGGCTGTATCTCTGTGTACAAGCAGAGGGTGAGGGTTGGGTACAAAATCTTAACTCAGGAATTGTGAATTGTTTGAATTCTTGAATTTTCAGCTGTAGTTCTCATAACTCTGAGAAAGTTCTAGAATAGCTGACAACTTTTACTGCATTAGTTTGTATATTCAACACATAAATTTAAAACCATAGCATAATATTAGAACTATACACAGGAAACAAATGTTTTTTTTAAATGACTAATCGTTAATTTAATGCATATGGTCAGGTATAATTTCAAACATGCAATGAAAGATGGTGTGAGGTCAAAAAGATCTTTAGTAAAGATGAAATCTATCTCTGTACAGTGCACCCCTATAAAAATAATTTCTCATTTACATGTCTTACTGAAGCTATGAAAATAAAGTCTTGCTCAGTATGTCTTGCCTCTTAAGACAATTTTACACCTCAACAGCATTAGTTAGGGATGCTGGCTAACAAAATAGACTGGTAATAAGTCTTACTGATTTTCAGCACTGGGGTCCTCTCTAGTAAAGCCAGATATAAAGAAGACAGTTGTTAGCCTTATTATCTGTATGATTATGAATAGCAGACTGTAAATTACCTAGAGTTCAAATATTTGTCTCTATGGTATGCACTGTTAGTGGGGTAACGGGTTCAAACTTAAAACAGGAGATGTTTAGATTGGATATAAGGAGGAAATTCTTTTCTGTTAGGGTGGTAAGGCACTGGAATGGGTTGTCCAAGGAAGTTGTGAGTGCTCCATTCCTGGCAGTGTTCAAGGCCAGGTTAGACAAAGCCTTGGGTAGCATGGTTTAGTGTGAAGTGTCCCTGCTTATGGCAGGGGGGTTGGAACTACATGATCTTAAGGTCCTTTCCAACCCTAACTATTCTATGATTCTGTAATTCTATGATTTTGTTTCTTAGAGTTTACCCATGTTTCCTGACCTGGTAGAAAAAATGGCAGTACATCATGTGAAGAAAAACAAAAGGCAAGACTTCTTTTGTCATCTTACTTCATTAATAGCAAGACAATCAAGTTGAAAGATTTACATTAATGACACCCATCCTCAAGGCTGGGTGCAGATGCAATAAGTAATTCGTATGGAAAACCATGTGTCTTCCTACCTTCTTTCTGAGAGCAGTTGACCAAGTATGTATTTGAAACTGTCATTTGAGCGTGGTTAGGACTACTTTGACATAAGTTTTTTTTTGTTCTTTAGGGGTCTTAACAAAATGTCATTGATTACTTGGTATTACATCTTCACCACTTTTATCATAAAGAGATTAATTTTCTTGTTATACTCTGATTATAGATAAAGATTTTTAATTTGTTTTGATGAAAAAATAGCTGAGAAATGTTTCATTACTCTTCAGAAATGAATGTATATTAAAGTGTACAACAAGATGATCCATTCCTAGTTACAATAAATTTTGACAAATAATTATCACCACACAGAAAAAGCCATTTTCAGGAATATTATCTATAGTCCCTCAATTGTGAAGGTGTTTTAGTGTCTCTAAATTACCTTGCGAGCCTCACTATTTCCAAAGGAGTCATCATGTTCTGTGGTATTGAAACTTGCTCTCTACATCTCAAGAGAAATGGCAACAATGTATCACATCATGACAAGGGGTAAAGCTTTCCAGTCTTTTTTCTTGACATGACAACCACAATGATTACAAGTGTTGATGAAGAAAATTTTGTGTAGAATTTTTAATGGCTAAATAAAATCATCCCTGAAAAGTCACATCTGACATTCCCGTTCTCCAACTGAGGAAGAGCTTATATTTAGAGCATATATACTGACATCATAGAATCATAGAACCATAGAATAGTTAGGGTTGGAAAGGACCTTAAGATCATCTAGTTCCAACCCCCCTGCCATCAGTTCTGTAGCCCCGTCATAGATGGCCCCCAAATTGGTGAGCTTATGGATCCACAGTCCATGGATAAATGCTGGCACAAATGATTACATCCATTTAAACTTGTGAAAAACTGATCAGTTTCAGCTCTGTACTTAATTTATTATGTTGGGTATTTTTGCATTAGTCTTGTTAGTTATCCATGGTTTATTCTACTCTCTGGAAAAGCCTAAATTGATAATGTTGGGGGAATAAAAAAGAAATAAATCTTGTTTTTCTGTTTAAGGTTTTAAATCTGTATCCTTTAAATGTGTGCTTGTTTTCACATCTTAAATTGCTGTTCCAGTGGCCATTAATACATACTTTAACCTTATTAAGAAAGCATTTAATACATATGATCTGTTCTCCATCTGAAATAACATGTTTTATACAGCCTATGGGTTGTGATACTGAAAAAAAAAAAAAATATTGGGAAAGTAGCCATGCGATAAAAGCCAGTTGCCTTCTCAAAACCTTAGGATTTATACTAGATGAATTAGTTGCATGGAGAGGTAACAAAGGAGAACCATAGCTGTTTGTCTGCTTACGTAACTCCTTTCTCTTGATTATAGTGTTTCTGATTTCATGCTGTTTGTATAAGGCCTTTTTTCCAAGAACTCTTAAAGCTTTGTGGGCTATCAGAGCTGTGGACTGTGAGTGGGAAATAATGTATATAAGCATAGTAGACTCAGAAAATATTTATTTGTAATCATGTAGAATATCATATACATTTAAAACAAAACCAAAGAAACCCAAACAACTGACACCAGATGTGTGTGTCACAGGTGGTTCTGGGGCTGAGCAAAATGAGCAAGGCGAGGTTTCAGGTGTTCTATATGCATTGATCTGTAGATGTGAGAAGAAACAAAAGCTCACTGCTTACAGCTCCTTGTGCTTAAGTTATGTGATGACAGCCAGTTTATGCCTAAGCAGTTTACTAGGTGTATGCAACTAGAATCTTTTCCTTTCCGTTCTTTCTGGGGACCTGACATAAAACACAGAAACTGGATGAGTATGAGTGTACATATCTTGCATGATGAACCATTCTGAAAATTTGTCTGACATGCTAAATGAATATCAAAGCTTTTCAAATATTAGGGTTAAGTTTTGAAGTAACTAAAAGATCTGAGAGCAAGCTGAGTATTTGTACCTCTGCCTGACGTAACCACACTACAGTCTCATGGAGCTGTTCATTCTACTACTTTGGAGTTGCTCTTACAGATCTTAAAACGTTCTCTTACCTTGATACAATGAAATATAAAAAATTTAGTTACACTTGTTCATAAACTATAGTATTTATTTGCAAGTGGAATTTATGTGATGTTTTATGGAAACCCAGCTTATGGTGAAATTCCTTACCTGCAGCTTGCTTTGTTTGTAAAAGCTACATGTCCAACTATGTTATAGTATGCATAAAGTTGGCACTTTGGGACAGGCAAATCATCTTATCTGGATACCTTTAAGAAGAGCCTTTAGGGCATGATTATACTCGTTTTCTAGTTTCACTATACAGTAATATACTGTTATGCATTTCCAGCTGCTAATGTGAATCAGCTACAGCTGGAATCCTGAACTCTAGTGATGTTTAGATTATAATAGGCTTCTGCTGATCTCTGTCATGCCAGTTATAATGAGTATCGAGAACAAAATTACTATATTTATAGTATACTTTTCAGAAAGAATATGGAGTTGCATGTTCTTCAATATTTTGTGATTAGTATCTCATAATAAAGTCATTTCATGTAATAATCTAGTTGCAGTTTTAAAATATTTAATGTGTTTAACAGTATATTAGGAAGTTTGAAAGATGCTTACAGTCATTTTAGCTTTTCCATTTCAGTATATGAACTGCTTCTCATTATCTAGGTTCAGTAATTACTATTTTACAAATCTATATTCTATTGGGTTGGAAAGAAAAGATTGAAAACACCATAAAATATTCTTTCATTACCTGACATTGAAGTCTAGTGCAATGTGTGTGTGTGTGCGTGTGTGGAGGTTGTTGTACAAATGTTGTAACCTGTGCTTCTTCATCTCATTGCCTTTCGAAGTTTCACCAGGTAAAATTAAATTTAATAGAGTTTCTCAAGTTGATGCATCCTATACAGAAAAGTCTGCTTTAAAAGCAGCTTCTCTAAGCATTGTTTTTTCTCACAGAGCACAGTAAACATACAGCAGCTGCTGGTTTGAATTTATTTGTCATTTAGTATCAAAAGACTTGAATATTGTTTCTCAGGATGTCTGGTCAGTTTGTAGGTTTCTTAGATGCAGTAGTATATAGTAGTGTGTTGCCAGTTGGGTCTGCACATTAGTTTATGTCATTTATATCTGGCTTGTCTACAAATTTTATAGTGTGTAGAAAGGACATCAGATATATGGATTAGTTTTGGTATTGCTTAACAACAGGTTGCTTATTTATGGTTTGGGGATTTTTGTGGTAAGTGTGGGCTGAATATAGAAAATCAAGTCCTTTATAACCTTTTTAACCTTGGATTTGAATGTCTGCTACTGCTGTCAAGAATAATTATATTCTTCTAGCAGAATAGCAGATCTAAAGAATGCAGTACAATGTGTAGCTTCAAGACAGATTTGTACTTTATGGATTGAGAGTCAAAATAGTGTATATAAATGGAACTGGAAGGATGTGTTATTATTCAAGATAACTTCAGTAAATGAGGGAAGTAGGTTTAAAGCAAAAGAGTCTTTTAAAGAGAAGGGGGAAGTCCTATATTGAAAAGGATAAAATAAATATGTGAAGGTAAAATGGCCAATAGGTGGGTCTACTCCAACATGAAGAGGAGAACAAAGGGATCATTGTGGGCTTGAATACAATGTGCTGATATTCTATTAGAGCCAAGTTCTGTTTTGGAGTGCACAGACAGATAGGTGAAAGGCTTTGGTAATAATTACTCCTCTTTGCACTAGTGCCACTTCAGCTGGGTATCTTGCCTGATTGTAGACAAATTGTTGAAAATCCAGGGGGTGGGGAAGAAAGGAAGGACAATAAAGAGGAAGTTGGAAAAACATACATTAAGAAAGTGGAAGGAGGTGATTTTTTAGGCAAAGAAGAGAATTAATAAGTCTTCAAGACTGCAAATTGTTAATTGAAGGTACATGTATTCTGTTTATATTCATGGAAGGTACGATAAGGGATAAGTAATTGGATTAGTCTCCTACATATGATGGTTAGGTTATATGTTAAGAAAACAGTTTGCCATTTAGAGGACAGGTGTGCACTAAACTACATTACCTTTTAGAGTAAAGAGAATGCTTTTGGAGTCCCTGTCACCCAAGGTTTCAGCAATATGTTAGACAATCTGTTGCGAAAGATCCAAACATAATTCCTGCTGCATCAAACCCAGGGAATAAAGTAATTGACCACTTCATAGCCCTCCAAATATGTATTTTTGTCCCCTTTTGCCTTGCACCTTCAAGAATACATTTGATGTTCTAAGACAAAAAAATGATTGTAAAACACTATATACATCTATTCTCCCTAGTATATAGCATATATCCAGTAAGTATTATATTTTATACACATGGTATAGTTGCAATAAAATGTTTTTTTTTTTCTTTTGTCATAGCAAATTCCCATAAGTTTTTGCATACCAGTTCAGTTGTTAAACCCTGAGGGGAAAAAACTTATTAAATTGTCAGAACCAGAAAGGTTCTTGTATTTTCAAAGGTTGATCAATGAGTTTAGTAAGCAAAATGTAGCTCTTTCTGAGGGAAATTACCTGATGTCATCTTACAAACTTGTGGATAGAATGTTGCAAAGATAGAATAAATAAATAGACGGTTAAATGTTTGAGTTCCGTATAATTACATAGGCATAAGTGCACAGATCTTTAATGGTTATACAAATAAATAGAGGAAGACTTACCTAACAGTATGTGCATTCTGATTGCATCTACAAGTGTCAGTAACTGGTATTTTAGAAATCTGCATGAAAGAGTGTGCAGAACTTTTGCATAAGGAAGAATATGTACTATAAAATGCAAAGGCATGTCAATATAGGCGATCAAATTAGAGGAGAAAATCAGAAGTAACTGGATTTAGCCATGAGGTGTTATTATTTATAGTTTTTTTAAATGTATCCTGATCTGAAAGAACTCCTACGGTCCCATGTTTCTCTGTCATTGGCCACTCTTCAGGACTAGGCAGCAACGTCTTCCTGAATGTGGGAAAGTCAAAATCCCTCCAAGAATTTCAGGTGATGGTGGTTTCTGTCTCCTTCAGTGGCCTTTGGAAATGCTGTTGTTGAAAAGGAGGCAGTGAAGCATGCTGCATCATTACAGCACACACTGGTGAATGGGTCTCTCAGTCTCTGAGAGCCTAATAATTTGCATTATTCTCTGGAGAAAATGATCCTGCTAAGCCTTCTGTCACAGAGAAGAGCTTTTCCAGTCAGAGAATCAGAGCTGGTATTTAGGTGACCTAAATGACTAGTGATAATCCATCTGTTTATCCAAGTGAATTAAAAAATAAAATGCAGTTATCATCAACTTAAAAAGAAAATTCTAAATTGAAATAGTGTAAAAACAAATCCTTTTCTTCTGAAATTTGAAATCTGTATTTTTTTGTTGGAGTCTTGGGAAGGGGCAGTCAGTTTGTTGTTTAGTTTGGTGGTTTTTAGTGTTCCGTGATCGCAAAAGGCTTTAAGATTGGAATAAAACTATAGACAAATAAATATGTCCATCCTATAGACTGCTGATAGCTTATATTTTTTATTGAAGATGAGAGGACCTCCAGTTTTGCCAGAACTGTAAGCTACTGTATTCAGGAGAAAATCAATTCAGTGTGCTTTATGAGTGTGCTTTTCATCTTGTTTTATTTCTTAAAAAGAGTTACTTAGTCATTATAACAGTTAGATATTGTACTGTTTTTAACTCTACCTGCATGCGTGGTATATGTAATAGATGAAATGAGAAGAAGACTCTGACCTCAAACCTTTTACTTTTTTTCTTTCTTCTCATTTTCTGAAATAAAAGGTTGGGTAATCTGAGTATCTGGGAGAAATACTTTCTCCCTTTTTTATTTTTATTGAGCTATTGAAGTAATAGGAAGGATGTGCTTTTTTTCCAAAGACAAAAAAGCACAAATTGAATAATAAATCACATATAAGAGAAAAATAAAATAAATGCTATATCAAATCTGTCTAAAAATGTCTACAAAATTGAACAGCATTGAGACAGCTGAGTGTGGAGAAAATATTGAACAACTTGTAGCCACCATTTATCAAAGAACGTAATTTAACAATTGTTGGCATACAGAAAGCAAGAAGTCAGAAAGATATATTACAGAAAAATAAAGCACATTGCATTATTGATATTTGAGAGGAAGGGTATGTTAGGGGTTTTAAAATTTGAATCCACCATTTTACATTTGGGCAATGATTTTTAAAAACATTGTTTCAGCAGCACAGCTACAGCAGAAATGCATTTCTGATTTCAAAATGCCCTAAAAATGTTAGTTCTGTGAAAAATAACTGCCATGATTCAGGAGTTGGCACCATTTTCCTTTCCTTACCTGGTCCTTCAGAGTGGACTTCTAGAGATCTCTGTCCTCAGCGTCTTGCTGCCCTGTGATCCCCTCACTCCTGGATCTTTCCCTAGTAGCCAGTCATTTTGTTTTGCATATGCTGTGTCTAGAAGAGCCTTGAGAAAATAAAATATTGTTTAAAAACGGTAGAGCTAACCATTAATAGAAGAGTTTTGTTTGTTTGTTTGTTTTCTCCCTTGATCTTCCCTAGAAAGGTAGTAGCTTTCTCATGCTTTTAAGCCTGGCTTCTGAGGATATGGTCTTTCTTCCCATTTTGTTTTTCTTTGTTTTCTGGTCCTTAAAATCTTAAATTCCAGAAAAGGTGGAATTCACTGTTCACACTTCTCTGTAGTATTTCCTCCCTATAGAAATCAATTTCCTAAAAAAGACAAAGCAGAGTACCTAAAGAAATACATCATTGAAAATATGTTCTGGTTTTTAAAGAAATCCCTGAACAAGGGGATATAGCAGATGTTACTGACTTTTCTTTTTATCCATTTCCTGATTGGCTTATTAATTTAGCCACATAAAGTAAATGCCAGCCAAATACAATGAATTCCAGGTTTTAGGTTACATTGAACCCATACATTTATTACTGGCCAGTCCTGATCTATTATAGTTGTACTACAGAAATTTCAAAACAGTGTCCTGCTGATATACTACTTTGAGAAGTGGGAGACTCGCTGCCTTGAAGAGGTGGTCTCTTTACTCAGCAAGCAGTGAAGTCTAATGGGGAAAAAGTGAATATGTTATGTGAAATGCAAAGCATTCAACTGACTTGCTGAAGACGTAAAGCAGATGGAGATCCTTTGACAGTTATGTTGCTTGTTGAAACCCACAGGTCTTTTGTCACTGACTTTGGTGGCATAAAAAGGTGAGTTATCCCATACCTCGTTCTAACCAAGAGATCAGCCTCCATCTGCTGAATTTCAGTCTTGATGATTCTCATTTGAAACATTTATCTCTCCTTGTCTCCTGCTATGACTTTTCATGTAGTAATAAGAGGAGGTGGATACAAATTTTCAAATCTACTGGATGTAGGTTGGAAATTGTCTTCTCTGTGCACAGTGATGAGGAAAGTAAGAGAGAAGAGAGAAAAATTCTTTCACATTTGGAAAAAGAACTCTATGGTAATATGAGGGAATTTTCCCTCCATCAGAAGAACGAGTTGTTGATGGAAACAGTTCCCTTCAGTAGGCAGAATTACATTTTGAAAGACCATTTTCAGCTAATTTGGCTGTTGTGCAGTTTGAACTTTAAAAATTGACTTGTAATTGGACCATGCTGCCAATGGAGGAACTTACAGTATCAAACATGACATTTCTAAGAAGGTTACTGTCATCTAGTCCTCTATTAGTAGATTTGCAGAGAGGTATAATTGGTATAACAAGCTTAGTAACCTGTCCTACTTTCAATTATAATGTACAACCTTATTTATATGTCTTCTTTATTTACTGATACATGATAGGTAATAATTCTCTATCTCATGCCTCAAGCTAAAGCTGTCTAATCATAGAATGGTTGGATTCTTTTAATATACATGTATCTATGTAACTATGCACGTAGATTCATATACATGTATATGTGTACCCAGAAACATAAATTACATATGCATGTATGTATTTTCTGAGTACATATATAATTTTCATATACATATTTCATATCTATCTATCTATCTATCTATTTGTTCTGAATTCTTAATGTGAGTATATATTCTCCTATTGCTTTTAAAGTCATGTGTGTGTGTCAGGTCCTCCAGACTTCTGTTAAGTGGTTATTCTGGCTTGGGCTTCATGTAGATGTAATTCTCAGGACTGAAAAAGAAGGGGAAACCAAAAAAAAAAAAAAGAACAGGTTGATGAACTCAGTGCATTCATTATCAGCGTATATTTGCATGAAGGAGAAACTGTTCACTTATTATAAAATTAGAATGGCACCATTAATTTTGTTTACTATGAGAGTAATTCTTAGTGCATGTAAGATTTACTGGCTATTTTGTGGGTGAATATGTCTTGTTAAATGGCCTTATGGAAGGAGTTCTGCTGAAGCATCTGCATTTGTTGTGCCTCCCCAAAGCAGAGCTGTTTCGCAGAATGCTGATTTCAGACATCATGGGACTGATTTGCTTTGGTTTATTTTCACTGCCAAGAGAACGGTGGCAATGCAGAATGGTGCAATGGAAGTAGGGGTGGGGGGGATCAGTGAAGAAATGAATTTATATAAAAAAAAAAAATAAAAAGACCCTTGAGANTCATGGGACTGATTTGCTTTGGTTTATTTTCACTGCCAAGAGAACGGTGGCAATGCAGAATGGTGCAATGGAAGTAGGGGTGGGGGGGATCAGTGAAGAAATGAATTTATATAAAAAAAAAAATAAAAAGGAAAAACCCTTGAGAACTGACATTGTAAAATGTAAAGTTAAAAGTTGATTTTTTTTCTTCAGCACTGTCTTCATACATGGCAACTTGGTCTTCACTGCCATGATTTCCTTACTTGTCTTGGTAAAGACTGGTGAGACACCTGATCAGACACTGGGAGGAAAGGGCAGGTAAAGGAAGAGAGAAAAAGAGAATGAAAAAAGCCAACGTAGAACTTTTAGATGTGAACAAGAGAAGCAAAAAGAGAAAGGGGATTTGGTCTTCTTGTTTGGTTTTATCTGTTTTCTGGTCACAGTGTAGCTGCCTTTGAATTGTTAATGTAGTTCTGCCTTACAAGAGCCAGCAGAAATCATGTTTTTCTGAGGTTTTTTTGGTTGGTTGGTTGGTTGTTTTTTTTTGGTTTTCTGTTTGGTTGTTGTTTTTTTGTTTGTTTGTTTGTCTGTTTCATGAAGATGCTCTTGACTGAAAGCCTTTTCAGAGTGCATTTTAGAGTTTAAAGAATTGTGGACACAGTATTTTGTGTCATTTATAGTTAACAGTGATTCCATTTTCATTTTGGTTTCTGATTATTCTTGTGTATCAGCAGCATTATCCATGAACCTCAGAAAACAGAAAATAATGGTTCTGTTAATTTTGGCAGTAGGGCATTTGTCAGCAGAAATTTTTGAGCTCCTATTGTCATTTTTGTGACCCCATTGTGCCTTTAGAACTAACAGTATGAAACTGTGTTGTGTCAGGAGACTGAAGGCAGGCTGTAGTGTCTGCCCCATTTTCTCTGAGTTTGAACACTGATCACTGTTAAAGTATTTTCTCCTCTTTTTCCTTGCATGGTGCAAGAACAATCTGATGATAGAGGTTTCAATGAATAAAACCAATGATCGTGTAGCATAGATTACAAATAATTGGAGTACCTGCAGTTTAACCAATGTTTACATCAGCTTCACAGGCGAATGATGTTTCAAGAAATAGGAGCAAGGGAATGACATAAGATTTAGGAACTTCAGAGTGTATTTTTGGCAAATTGTGCTGTAAGCTTTAGAATACACAAATGTGTTCTCCCCTCCTTGTGATTAATGGTCCATGATTTTTCTGTACTGCTTCCCATGCTTTTTGAGTGAATTTTGTGATACATTTTTCTAAGTTCTTAACACAGGTCATCTGACAGAATCATAGATCTGAACTATCTCATAGTACTTCAGTGTCTCAAAAAGGCCAAATAATCCTAGAAACTGTGTTTCTTAGCTTTGAATCAATAGTGATAAAGTTTCTCTTGTGTTCTTACTTGCTCAAACTTCTGTCTAATCTATCTTTGTTCTCTTCTTGTGCAATCTTTTCCTTGCTTCCAGTGGCTGCTACAAAGAGCAAAGCCAGAGGTGAGTTTCTGCCTGCACTCTTCAATTTGCATTGCATGGTTCTGCAGCCCACGTATTTCATCACAAGGTTTTTTTCTGCCTCTCTAAACAGAGAAAGATATTTTTAGATCTTACAGTATAATTGATAGCATCTATTATACCATAATCTATTGTAAGATTTTTGTAATTGCCCCTAAGTACAGGCTATATTCATTGTTTATCAATCTTCACTATTCATACTGTATTTCGTTCACTGTTTTAATTCCAGAAGGATTTAGGGAGAAAGATAAAACCAAGTGCATTCTAGTGAGATTTCTGAGATGCATTATATTAATGTAGGGATATTGATGGCCTTCTAATAGAAATGAAGGTATTACATAAAAATGCTCATAAATATGTAAATGTAATTTATATTTTTTTATTGCCAGACATAGTCATAAATATCTGAACAGAGAACAATAAACATAAGTGTCTCCTAATTATTTCTCATCTTTTCATGGCAGTATAAAAATAAAAATTACTGTTTCTGATAGCATACCAATATATATACATATAAAGGCATGCTATAATCTCTGCAGTGATATATGGCTTCAGAGCAGCAAGGTGATTGTCACAAATCAGTGTGACAAAGAAGAAAACCATTCAGAACTAATCATGTAAGGTCAGTTGTGCTTTAAAACATTTCCTGAATTTCAACAAAGCAGTGATGCAGGAAATGTAACCTGAAGGGTGTATTTTTACTTGCACGTGAATATACATATATATATATATGCATATGTATATATATGAACTTATATTTTAATAGAAAATCCTGAAAAGATGTATTTTATTCAAACTTATCTAAC
This sequence comes from Agapornis roseicollis, assembly GCA_002631895.1. NCBI lineage: Eukaryota > Metazoa > Chordata > Aves > Psittaciformes > Psittacidae > Agapornis > Agapornis roseicollis. The sequence goes on along the minus strand of NDXB01015921.1, from coordinate 66,342 downwards.
ATTTCCAGTAGAAAAAGTTGAGTTGTTTGATAATTAAACATCGGATTTTAAGGCAAATATTTATGCTTGCTTACATGTAATTTGGAAGTTAAAACTCATTTTGGAAGCTCAACTATGTACATTGTCTAGCTTGAAGATGTGAAACAATAATAATCATCAAAAAAACACAGCCGGCTGATGGTGTTTGTGTATTTGAATAATAATTAAAATACAGCTTAGGGGGTTTTTAGCCCTTGCATGGCTTTTTGCAAGATCTTTTTCTCAGAAACTTTGCATGCATTGGATGAACAAGGGGAATGGATAAAGTCGAATTCACATATTTGTCTATGCATGTTATAAAGTTTGCTTTACTCTTTTCTGTACTGTTATGTATTCGGCTGTGATGCTTTGTAACAATGGTCAAGAGTTTGGGACCTTTATAATCAACAAAAACCCAAAGTAACACATCCGGGGAAGCACAAATAAGCACAATTTCATCAGTATACAGTGATTACTTCATGTACCCATATATTGCCATTCAAACAGAAACTGCCCTGGAGGCACAGCAATTATAGAATGAGTCAGAATTACTCATAGGCCCCACTCATCTGTGAATGTCAGCACACTCTTAATTCAGAAGTACACATGCATATTGAATAAACAGATGAAATTATATATAGTAAACAGGGGTTGACACTGTAATAAGAGAAAATCTCATAATCTGTAGCTGTGGAATCTCATACCTGTACCTATGTTTGGTATTCTCCTGCTCAGTAAATTGCACAGTGCTGTCAAGAGTTGATCAGCTTTTCTTTCAGTGCTGAACAGTCCTGTGACAGAGGTACCCAATATCCACAATGAATTCACTCCTGCAATAGTTCCGACTTTTACCAAAAGAATAGGGCTCATCTTGTTATCTCCTGTGGTGGAAGATGTAAAGAAGCTGATGTCTTACTGCTTTTCTGATTCCTCTGTCTAAGCAATAAAGAAAGATCTATTCCTCCTTTTGAAGTGTAACACTTAGCTGGCAAGCAGTTGCCTAATATGGCGTTGGAATACGGCAGCTCACAACTAAGGGAATGCTTTGTTGCATGAGGATTTTCTCTTTTGGCAGTTATCTCCCTGAAATGCAGAACTCATATGTCTGTACTCCTATTTATGGATCTTTATCTCTGGTTTCTGAAATTTGGGAATTTGTGCTTGCGTTTTCAGCAAGGTAAAGTTGACGCCCATGCCTGCCCTGAGTTCTGGGGGTTCCATAACACATCAGTAGGTGGCATTCTGTTGGACCACCTGTCTTGAAATTTTGTTCATTCTTTGTTAGCATGAGAAATTTCCTTCTGGTCTCTAATTTCTTTCTCCCTCCTTGTGGGATTGTCTGTAAGCAAAACATTAGAGTCCTTCTTCTCAAACATTGCATTCAATGCTCTTTCCTTAAGCATTTTCTCAGACTTTGTTGAAGGCTGTTTCTGTCAAGTGGTGTAAAGCAACAGCTGGACTCTAATTACCTTCAATTTGTAGTGCTTAGGATCAGTTTAGGTTACCAGGTCATCTTGGCTGCAAATCAGCAGATCTGGTTGCTCACAGCCTTCCAGTCAAATTGAAGTACCTCAAAGGTCAGAGATTCCAGAGCACCAGGTTAGATTATTGCTATCATGGCTTCATTTTACCATGGGTTTATTTCTTTTTTATGCTTTCAGTTACCTATAAGAAATTACATCAAAAATTTTGGTGGCCTTCAGAAAGGGTAAATACTTTGGTTCTGCACAAAAGGAAGGATCTGCTTTGGACTGTCTTAGGCAGATGGTGCTACAGGGCACTCGTGTTCTGGACAGAATACTTGTGTCATTTCCAAGGAGTCTCATTCAAAAGAATTTGAAAGAGTAAGGGGTAATATTGAACATCAAAATTGTTATTTGTAGAACTGAATTTGATGAAGCAGAAACCAGAGATTGCCATCTAAAAATCTGACTATGTGACTAGAGGTGTTTCAGTAAAAGAACATTTTAATAACTGTTCCTCAACGCACCAGATGAGATTTGTCTGACTTGAGCTCTATAAATGAGCATTTCCTCAATCAAAGCACTAGTTTGAAGACCTCTTTATCTCTTAAGAAGGGCTGTCCTGAGGTTTTGGTGACAATATTGTTGCAGATATCTTCTGGCAGCTATTAACAATGGTTTCCAGGCTCAATGCTCTTGCCAGAGCTGCTAATGATGTGTCAGTTTTCAGTCAGCAGGTGAAAGAGAGAGGCTGAGTGTCTTCATTCAAATGTGATTAATTGAGGGCTGGAGTTCTGTACTCTACATTTTCACTTCTATGATGTGCTCCATGTCAGCTGCTATTAATAAGTTATTTCCAGAGCTGCCCCACTAACCTCATGCAGTTAAACACTTGGATTTCTAACCCATCAAAACTTAAATTGGAATTTCCGATAGTTTTTCTGGTGTTGGGAATGGTGTGGATGAATATGGCAACTTCCTATTGAAAGAAAAGATTTTAAATGCCAACTGCTGTTGCAGAAGAAGAAAGCAAGTCCTCCAGAGAAATCTCTTATTGTGTGCCTGTTGAGAAGTGCAAAATTCCTTTTTTTTTCCTAAGACTTCTGAAGCCCGCAGATCAGAAATCATGAAATTCCCAAGAAGAGTTGCAAGTCCCCATGAGAGACTTTTTGCAGAGGGGAAGATATAACTGTCTTAACACTGCAGGATTCATACTGTCCAATCTATATCAAAGCATGGTGGATTGGTAGCTATTTCGGCCAGGCTCTTTTCCCCCATTCTAGCTGTGTGTGAAGTTCTTTTTTAATTTTCTCGAGGAGAAATAACATTCCTATCATAGTCCCACTGCTTCTCATAACAAAATACTACTGTATTACCCACTCAGTCTGTATATACAAAACCTATATTCTCTCTCCAAAACTCTTCTGAAAGCTGTACTTCCGTGGGTTCTAGGGGATTTCCTATTGATGGGGGGATACCTACAAACTTTTTCTGAATTAATACTCCACTTTAAATACTATAAATGCCTTTAATTCTATTTAACATGCCTCTCAAGTTTGATATTAACAGGACTATTTTCTGTAGCCCACTGGCTATCTAGGAGATTTTTGAGGCACATCTTTTTCTTGACTTGTATTACATCTGTGTTCCAAAGAAATTGTCCTTAATTGTGAGTTCCATGGAAACTCGGTCTTTTTTTCTTTTCTTTCAGTCATCTCTTCTACAAATGTATTTTGTCTCTGCTGTGCTTTTAAAAGAGACTGATATTCCTTCAGAAACATAAGATTAAATTTAACTCTAACAACAGTACTTAAAGCATACATTTCAGTCTCTAATGAAAATCATCATAGCAGTTGATACACTGTCAAAATGCATCTTATCCAGGAGGCAAAGATCACTCTGGACTTTATTCACTTGATTTATTTTGTTTGTTCTCATTATGTCAATGAAATTGGTATCAGCTTGTTTGAAGTTCAAGTCATGAGGGATCCTGTGAAGAGTATTGTACAAATATACTCTGTTATTGGCTGGGTAGTTGTGCACTGACTCATGTTGTCCTTTAGTTAAGAATCAATTTGTTTCTAGAGATATTCATCAATGGTCATGTTCTTATTCAATCTTTTTTTTTTTTTT
>NDXB01015921.1:40590-62577 GCA_002631895.1 Agapornis roseicollis | reverse complement strand
TTTTTTTTTTTTTTTTTTTTTTTTTTTTTTTTTTTTTCTTGCAGCATATGGTAAAGTTTATTGCATTGCTCTATATAAGTATTTGTTATCTTGGTAAATAATAAGTTTAATTCATCCAGTTGTTTTCATGGAAAGCCTAGCCAGGATAAATTGTGTTGACCAGAATTCCCTGTATGAAGGAGTTGAGATCCTTTCTTCAATATGTGTAATTAGCCAAGCTCATTTCTCATTCAAGGCAAAATTCAAAACTTCCAAGTGCAGGGTGCTGCACCTGGGCTGGGTCAATCCCAAGCACAAATACAGGCTGAGTGGAGACTGGATTGAGAGTAGCCCTGGTGAGAAAGACTTGGGGATTGTTGGGTGATGAAAAGCACAACATGAGCCAACAGTGTGTGCTTCCAGCCCAGAAAGCCATAAGCTGGGCTGCATCAAAAGAAGTGTGACCAGCAGATTGAAGGAGGTGATTCTCCCCCTCTAGTCTGATCATGAGACACACACACACACACCTGCACTGCTGCATACAGCTCTGGGGCCCCCCAAAACAACAGGGATGTGGACCTGCTCAAGTGAGCCCAGAAGAGGGCCATGAAGATGCTCAGAGGGCTGGAGCATCTCTTCTATGGAGACAGGCTGACAGAGTCAGGGTTGTTCAGCCTGGAGAGAAGACTCAGGGGAGATCTTGTAACAGTCTTCCAGTACACAAAGGGGGCCTTAAATCTGGAGAGGGACGTTTCACAAGCGCAGGCAGAGGCAAGACAAGGGAAAATGGCTTTAAGATGAAAGAAGGGAGATTTAGATCAGACATCAGGGAGAAATTCTTCCCTGTGAAGGTGGTGAGACTGGCACAGGTTGCCGAGAGAAGCTGTGGCTGCCCCATCTCTGGCAGTGTCGAAGGCCAGGCTGGATGGGGCTTGGAGCAACCTGCTCTAGTGGAAGGTGTCCCTGCCCATGGCAGGGGGTTGGAACTGGATGATCTTTAAGGTCCCCTCCAACCCAAATCATTCCATGATTTTATCCTGAAATCACACAAGTAACACAGCAGCTGTCCATGTTAGGAGCAGGATGAAATAAATGTACACAAAGGAGGCCCAAATGCTGCTATTTGTCTTATTTGCATTATCTTCACAATGTTCTGAGCTGTTCAGTTATTAACATTAGTCAGGCATTAGCTCTGCCGTCACAGAGTTTTCTTTATTGAGGGATAGATAACTCAAGGTATCGTCTGCATAAAAATGACACACTGCAACATTATGGCAAAAAATACAAACTAGTGGAAGTGAATAGATGTTGAAAGTGTGAATCCAATATAGAGCCTAGAGAAACTCCATTACTCACAGGAGTTTGAAAGAGCATTTATTTATGGTTTCAATCTTTCACCATTGAGACATGTAGAAATGAAAAACCTGTCATATTCCACCTTTAATACAAGGTCATTACAAAAAACTTTCCAAGGCTGTTGTAGTAGCATAGCATGATCTGAAACCTGATTGAATTTTTTCAGATATTCTAGTGCCATTGAAGTAAAAGAGCTCTTCTTTGTAAAATCTTCTCTTGATATAGTTTCACCTTCTAAAGGTAGAATTTTCATATGTCACCTTAAGGTTATAAAGACACTTTTGGTGTTTATAACTGATTGTGCTTTGGGGGTGGGGATTAGGGAGGAACAGCAAAGCTAATGAAGTCTTAGTAAGCATTCCTTTACTGTCTCATTGGTATTCCCTGCCCTGTAGTTCATAACTTCTGAAGCCTAGTGCTTTTTTTCTGCTGATTAAACCATGTCCAGTGGCTAAACCTCTGAGTTTGAAAGGTCTGGATTTCATTCTTAGGTCTGCCATGATTTTCCTCTGAGATTTCTCATGTCACTTAAAGCCAGAGTTTTCTCATATTCAGTTGTTCTGATAGGAAAGAAAGTGGTGATGAAGGACCAAATGTGATGCTTTTTACGAAGACAGTGCACAGAAAATCTAAAAAAAGAAAGTTTGAAAATTACTATATTGACAGTGTAAAAGGACTTTGAAGGCACACGTGAAACATTGTTCCTCATTGCACGCTTTTGCTGTCAACACATATACAGGGGTAGGTATTTGGTAAATTTAGATAGGTAGGCAATTATTTCTGTTTGCCAGTTCTTGTTCTGTTGTGGTGAAAAGAATATGGAATTTTTAACTTTTAATGGTTGGCCTCCAAATATGAAAATGTGGTGCTTGGGGTTTTTGTTTGATTGGCTTGGTTTTAAACTCTAGGGGATCTTTAGAGGGAGAATGTGGGAATCATGATTGTAGTGACAGATGTTTCAAGTTCCTCATTGCTCTTTACCTTTTGCAGTTATATTTTGGAAATACTTGGCCCTCTACCATCCATAAGCTCTTTCCATTATTGAGACAACTAAGATTTCCACATGATGCTTTTTTACACAGACCAAATGTTCACGGATGTAGTTTTGTTCAGAATCCTTCTGCCATTCAAGTTTTGAAGTTCTGCTGCATACTAAGGAGACTGCAAAAACACGAATCAGCTTTTTCTTTCAAAAATTGAGGGACTAGTTAGCAGTGCTGGAAACACAAGTTGTACAAGCCTGTATGTCTTTTTCCCTGGTTTTAGTGTGTTTTATTTTGGTGTGTTTTCTGGACTAGATATAAATGAAGCACCCAGTAAGAGTTTTGGCAATGTAACATGCTTGTTAAAATTCTAGGTAATAAAAAGCAACATAGAAATAGAAAAGTACAGAGCCTCACTGGAAAGAGATAAGTAGGGGCAGGCTATTGCTGTTGATGTGCCCTTTTCATTTGAGAGACATCTATGCTGAGCCAACATGTCAGTCATTTATTGACTAAATAGTTTAATAACCAGAGTAGAAGAGTTTGGGATGGAGTAAGGTAATGTTTGTTTTCATTCTTGTGAAGTGCAACACAGTTATGGGAGAGCGACTCTGGGGACGACGTCCCTTTTTGAGGTAGACCTGGTTATCATCAACTAAAGCATTTTGTCAGTTTTTATTCCCCAGAGTGCAGGTAGGCAACTCTTCTCTCCACAGTGCTTCATATGAATTCTGATAGCTTTTTTTTCAATTTGTCTGCCCTCGTTTGGTTGTCAAGTGTTTGAGACCAGACTGTAAAAAGCAGCATATTAGGATAGCTTGCCATACTTGAATAGATTTCTGCTGGAAATTTAGTTGTTTTATTAGCTATCTGAATGGATGTACTGTTGTAAATCTGGTCGTAGTACTGAGCATTGAGCCTTTATGGCTATTTACAAGGAATTTTCATAGTCAGTACATTGCATTTGGGACATGAAAGTATTGTGAACACAGGAGGCAGTGACACAATGCTGTGTGCTTGCCCAGGGAAGTCAGTTTTCAGATTCCAGACAGACAGAACACTTAGCTTGAGAGTCTAGACTTTTAATTTCAGCATAATGAAAAGGATATAGTGAGTACCCAAGATGTGTTCACCATATTTTATAAGTGCTGTGGAATTGCTGGGCATGATTTCCTATTATCTGGCAGTTGAATGGAGCTGCTGCTTTGAAGCAGGTTGTCAGCTTCTCTTTGTCCCAAATATCTACATTGTTGAGGCAAAATTTCTGATAAAGAAAAGGAATTTGAGAATAATATCTAAATCCTGAAGAAAGGATTCAGTTGGTGTATAGGTTACAGCAAACCCTTGATCACTGATTTTTACTTCTCTGTTTATAGTTATATAGATGCTTTTTAAAGCATAGGCTTTTATTTCAGGCTTGGCTTTGTTCCAGTATGCTTTTTTAACCAAAGGAAGTGGAGAGAGTGCTTTTAAATAAAAGGAAAGATTTCTTTTTTTCTCCAAATATTCTTTTTAAAACATGTAGGACTTGCACATTAGCTTAGTTCTCAAGATCTGCTTCTTAAATCCCTGTGTGAGATCAGATCTTCAGAGAATTTGTTTTATTTTAGTGTCAGTGGTCAGTGCAACACATGGTGTTTAAATGGCTGAGGATTCACCATCACTGCTAACATTTGGTGCTTTATATTAGTACTAGCTTGGCTTCTTGTTCAGGCATGGGAACAGAAGAAAGGAAGTTCAGACTTCCGTGTGTGCTACTATTGTTGTGTATAGGATCTCTAAAAATTCATTGTAAGTAAGGATTATTCCCTGCATTACTCTGGGATTCTTTCAAGGGCTGATAACTTCAAGGTCTTTCTCACATTTTAATTAAATTATGGACTGACTGCGTATAAGAGAAAGGTAGTGAGAAATACTTGCAAATTATCAAGTAGGGATTTTTCTTCCCGTTCTGTTCATACACTACTAGCTCAAAAATCTGGGATGATTAGAAACAATCATGGTATTATTTGTGTGAATCTAGCAACTGCAAGATTAGATGGATCATTAGAGATGAAGGGGGGAAACAGGCACTGTTTGCTTGCCATGTGCCTTAGATTGTTGATTCTGGATTATCACTCACTACTCACCTGATTGCAGAACACAAAACTCCATTTCCACTAAGCTGATAAAGTGAATTTCATATCTTGAAAAAACTAGCTAGCAACATAATTCTGTCTTTATGCAGCCTCTCATCTCAAGTAAAAGAACCAGAACTCTCTTTGACCTATTGAAAGTAATGGCAAATTTCAGTAGGAACCTGTGTAACTTATGTTTTGGAAACTGTTGCTGGCTCTCAGAAAGCTAAACAGATGCACAGGTGTGCCCCTGGTCTTCACAGGTTGCTGTAGCTGGAAGTATGTCAGCAGCTGTACCCCAGGACAGAGAAGGTTTTAGCATTTCCTTTTTAGAAGCCTGATTCTATGACATCAGATCCAGATTCTAAGTACTGCAATGATAATAAGTGATTTTTTTTTCCCATGATGAACATTTATAATGACAGTATCTTTGAAACTGATAAAAGATTTAGTAATGAAGTAAAACCACTTTAAATATTGTATCTTTCTAGCATTCTATTGGATCTTTTAGCATTCTATTTTTGGGCTCCCTGAAGAGCTAATAGCAAACTAAAAAACATGATTCCAACCTAGCAACCATCAACATTCTTATGTGGTTTGTAAAATATGATATGAATCTTTAAGCTTCTGTATCTTGACAAAAATCCCTCAAAGGGAAATGAGCAAGAGACTTAAGGAGTCCAAAATAAAATGCAGCTGTCGTAAGGGAGGGAAGCACTGGAAAAAAGAGCAGTGGAAAAGAATAATTTCTTATGGCTACAAATGCAGTGGGCTTTTGCAGCAGCCAGCAGTAGCAGTTTCACCAAGGCTTTACAGGTCCCCATGTCTCTTACAGCTGCCATTAGAAGTCAGTGCAGTTTGCCAAATTCTAGCTTTCCTAACTGTGCTGGATAAGGTTGTGTAAGCAACGATAAGATTATAGGCTCCTGATTTGTGTCAGTACCTGTGCACAAGTAGTCTCTCACAGGTTTGCTTTTAATTTGGTAGCTGTTGCTGAGAGCACTGCAACCATTTTTCATTCATGAGGGGTGTATTCATGTGATTTTATTTTTTTTTTAATAATTATTGTTACTCCTATATACATGTTGCATGCGGTGCATTAGAGGAAATACTTAAAAGAATTTATTGTACTTGGGTCTAGAAACAATTGTATATGAGTTTCTTAACGGAGAAATTTTTGCTTTTCATGCCATACTTAGTACATTCAAGATGTCCGTTGTCTGCAATCCCTTTGTTTCTTTCTTTTTGTTCCCTTCAGAAGTATTCATTTTCATTTGTTCTGCAGAATAGTACTTGGTGTACTTTTTTGCCACTGATTTCTGGAAATGTAAAGTGTGTCAACTAATGCTTCCCAAGTAGCAGTTCTGAAATGAAAGGGAAAATATCAATCCCTTCATTGATCTCCATTTACATTTAGGAATTTACAAGTGTATAAAACTAATGAGCTAATAATTCAACATTCTTCTCAGATAACGTTACGTACAGAAATGAATAGGATGAATAGGCTTTCCTCCCATGGTTGGGTTTCTCTTACAGAATTTAATTTTTGTAATGATGATTGTAATGAACTGCCCATCCCACTCCAATAATAAATATTCCCCAGGAGGCAAACCAGTGAAATAAATGCTTCTCCAGAGCAGACATAATTAAATTCCTCTGGCCTTTGGCTTTTTCTCTCTCTTGAAGCTCAGGAGAAAAAGGTGGCCTTGTAGCACTGTTGAGAAGTTACAGATCGCTGGTTTCTGGGACACCAGCTAGGAAACAAGTTCCAGCATCGGGGAAACACATTCAAAATTTGCTCTGCCAACATTTTCCCTCTGCTTACTTTCAGATAGCTTCCACCCCTGCTGATCTCAGTGTTTGCAAGATAATGTGTTATACAATTCTATCTACCTTGCCTGCCAACTAATCTAGCATGTCTTTCTGGTCCTGCTTTCCCACACACATCTTTTGCTATGTCCCAGTAACACAGGAGGCAGTTCCATAATCTATTATTTCTCCTCTTATGTTCAGCTACCATCTTGATTTGATCTAAATATATTTCAAAGTATATTCAGTCATTTGTGTAGGTTAGTGACAACTACTTCAATAATTTTACCTTTCTAAAAATCAGGTCTTAGTTTCTTTAGTGCTTCTGCTAACAGCAAAGCATTATTTCCCATGACAATTCCTTAAAATAAGTTGTCATATCAAAGATTCGTCAGTAAACTTGTCTTACCTGGAAAGTGTTGCATGTTTTCCAAAGGACATGCATTTGATTGACTTTTTGAGGTACAGTAGGTACTCTAGCCTTTTGGCTGCTTATTAAAAGCAATTTGTGCATGGCATTAAGAAACATGAACAGTTCTAAGAGATATTCTTTATGGTCAAGTGCAGTCTGTCTTTATAGGCATCACATATTACCTCCTCTAGATATGCATTGTTCTGAAAAAATAGGAGTTTTGGTTGTTTCATTGTTTTGTGGTTTTGATTGGTTGGTTGATTGGGTTCTTTTGTTTGGCTTGTTTTCCTCCTCAGCTGGTTGTCCAATTAGGGAAACTGTGGACACTTACCTTGCAATTGAGTCTCTAAACAATTCTGAAGCAGCTTACGCCATAATTTTTTCTAATCAAGATCATCTTTAATTGTGAGCTGATCATCTTCCTCTCATTTTTTATCTCCATGAGTAATGCACAGGCACCTGTCATGGCTTCTCTCAGTCTTTGTTTTGGTAGACAGCCAGATACTCTTAAGTCTTTTCTCTTTCCAGGATGGCCTAGGCTACCTTATACCTTTCCAGCATGTCGCAATGTGAACTGGCTTCTGTTGAATGAAGCGAGCAAGAATGGTCTGCAGTGTTTTACCTGGGGTTCACTGTATCTTTTCTGTCAAGCCCTCCTACATCTACCCAAAATACTTCCAACTGGCTTGTTTTATGACTGCTTTCTTCATACTGTTTTTCACAGTCATCCAATGATAAATTAGAAAATGTGTCTTCTACTCAGTTGTTCTCAGCTGATGAGATTCTAGTCTAAAGCTGAAGTTTTGATTATTAATCCCTAAGTACAAGATTGTTTTTTTTCCTCATTTCTATTATTGCAGTCATAAAGTTTGTTCATCTGTCACAGAATCACAGAATCACTAGGTTGGAAGGGACCTCTAAGATCATCAAGTCCAACCCATGCCCTACACCTCCATATCCCCTGTCATATCACTTTCTGTGAGATGTACTCTTCTGTATGAATGGTACTCTTAAAGGTTTTGTCATTAGCTTATTCATGCCATCTATTTGTAAAATTCTTTTATAATAAAGTGGCATCCTTTAAGAAAGCCCAAGCATTAAAGACTCCCCTCAAATCTCTTCTTCCTCAAACAAGTTTGTGTTTCTGTGCTGGTGTATTCTATGTAATTTACTGCTGTGTTTGTGGGATCTCATTCCAACACATTTAGGTAAAGATTAAGCTAGTGGATTTCTGTTGTCTGCCAGCAATCAGATTAGACTCAACTGATCTATGTTTGTTAATTTTGTATTAATTTGCTGGTCTCACTTGACTATGCCAGAGTTTATGATCCCTTCTTTCACCTCAAGTCATTTCCAGGATGACTTGATGGTGAATTTACTAGCTAGAGCTTTTTTGTCAAGACAGCTGATATTTAGCAAGTGCAATGCTATTTAGTGGTGATAAAACAACAAGCAGTTGGATTCAAAAAGTACAAAATGCCTAATCTAAATTGCAGCTATACTTCAAATATAATAATCATGACAGGTGGCTTTTTGCATCTTTCTTATTATAATAATTTTCTGCTGGCCATTTTCATTCACTCTGTAGTTGGTTTGTTACTTTGTCTGTACTAATTACATATAGTCATTCTCATGCTATGTATCCAGCAGTGTGGCATTTGCCCAAGCTATATATCTTTCAAGGACTTTATTGAACTTTTCCCGGGGTTTACACCTTTCTTGCATATAATCCCACAAGTGCCTTATGTGTATCTTCCATAGCCCTCCAACCTGCTGCATACATTATAAATCCTATTCCATAATTTGCTACCAGTATGCTTGTTGTCACACTCTCTAGTTCATCACTGCATCTGTGATGGCCTTTAAAATGTTTATATGTATCTCTTTCTATTTAAAGGCATTCATAGCTTTATTTTATATTATAGAGACTTCCCTTGGGAATTCCTGGGATTCAGGCATGCTCCTTGTTGGAGAATTTTTACAGTGATCCGTGACACCCAGGGAATGTTTCTTTTTCTTTGGATACGTGCAGTATCACTCAAACCAGACTTGCTGCTCCTTTAGAGGCACAGCTTGTTACCCTGTCAATAACTTCATGTAATGTCATGGGGAGCTCAACATCAGTTCCAGTGCTTCAGTGACCAGAAGAGATTAATTTCTTGTTTGTCAGACCATTTAGCCTATCAGAATGTAAGATTGTGGGTAAAGGGGTATATTCACATAACGTAGGGTTTTTTGCATTTGTGGAACAAAGTTGTGAAAGGACAAAACATAATATAGCATTGAGGTAAATTATATATAAGTAGGGGGGAGACCAGCTGCTTCAGCTAGCTTTTGTGTCTGCCTCTCTCATAGGTGATACAGGAGCCTGTTGTGATCTTGACGTAAGGTTTCTACTACTTAGAATATCTTTAAGATGCTTTTCCAATCCTTGGGACAGAAAAGAGGCCAGGAGCAAAATCTATTGGGAAGTCTTCTGTATGATTCCATTAGAATGCCAAAGTCTCATATATTTCCTTCTAATAAAAAATATTTCCTTAGATTTGCTATTGGCAGAGTATTTAGCACTTCTGAGGGTACTGGGAGTATCTTTGTTCCCATCTCTCAAAGTCCGTTGGATTATCATCAGCCTTCATTAAAATAATTGGGATGCTTTATATATGACATCATGAGAGATGGTAAAAGGCAATTTCTGGCTAGATTAGTGTGGCTTTTGTTCCCTTTTTTGTGTTGGATCTACAGAGTGAAACCATAAATAAAAAGCCTTGCTTTAGAAACATCCTGATCAGCACGAGTATTGGTTTTAGAGGGTCTTCTGACCATCCTGTTGCTAAGAAGTCTTGACACTCATAGCAACATAGAATCATAGAATAGTTAGGGTTGGAAGGGACCTTAAGATCATCTAGTTCCAACCCCCCTGCCATAAGCAGGGGCACCTCACACTAAACCATGGCACCCAAGGCTTCGTCCAGCCTGGCCTTGAGCACTGCCAGGGATGGAGCACTCAGAACTTCCCTGGGCAACCCATTCCAGTGCCTCACCACCCTCACAGGAAAGAATTTCTTCCTTATATCCAATCTAAACCTCCCTTGTTTAAGTTTGAACCCGTTACCCCTTGTCCTGTCAGTACAGTCCCTAATGAAGAGTCCCTCCCCATCATCCCTATAGGCCCCCTTCATACTGGAAGCTTGCTATGAGGTCTCCACACAGCCTTCTCTTCCCCAGGCTGAACAGCCCCAACTTTCTCAGTCTGTAAAATTTCTTATGCATTGTCAAAAAGGTCTGTTGCACAACCAAATTTAGATCAAAGGAACTAGAATAATTCCCAATGAAATCCCATTTACTAGCATCTTCAAAATTAATTTGACCCCCCAAAAAAATCTTTCCTGCCCTCTCTTTTTATCATGCAGTTGCTGTTAGGACCTGGTAACTTCACCTTTGCTTTTATCCTTAATGAAAAATTCATGCTTTTGTGTTCTACACATGGTTGCTATTCCATTTTACTTCTTGTCCTGTAACAGAAGGCATTTGTCTATAGTTCCTGCATCTTGCTGTCCATATGCCTTGCATTAGCATGCAAATATTTTGCTTGTTTCTTATCTGTTCACTAATTGAATTAGGCAAATCTTTTCACGAGCATGTCTCATGCATGCAAATGTGCTTCGTATCCAGCTTTTGGTCTGTTTTTCTCCTCTTTACAGGAGTGATAAAACTGAATTTACTGTGGTGTTCTTGCTGCCCTCCTTCTATGTGGTAAATTAGCATTTGGAGATTGCACAAAATCTCCCAATTTTCTCTCTTCATTTCTTTAGTCTGAGGTGCTTCCTGTTGGGTGATTCGGCCTAAATAATAGAAAACCATTTAGAGGCAGTCTGTCCTTTGAGGAAGAGTTGTGTTTTAGTGAAAAGCACTCAAAACTTTGCTTTCATTTGTCTAGTCCTGGAGGCATTTGCTGCAGTCATTTGTCTTTGTTATAGCCCATGCTTCTCCCCTGTATTTCCTTTACAAAGAACAGGAAGAGTTGTGATCTAGATGTCTTAATCTTTGCCTATCTTTTTGGTTTGTTTTTTCTTTCCTTTTTCCCTTTCATCGTGATGGTTTCTTATATTTACCAGTGTGTTAATTTCCCCCAACAGTGTGTAAATATAAGAATGCTCAAAGACTAAACACAGAAAATACAAGAAAACAGTCTGTTGATTCTGTAGGGCCATCCCACTTGTTCCTTCCAAAGTAATGCAAGAATACTGTCCTGTTAGAAACAAGAGCAGAGAGTTCATATGCTGTTTGATATAATTCTTCAGATTTTACAAGCTATTTTATTGACCAAAAATGTATATGTCAGCATTTTGGATTGCTTCTCTGTAAATGCATGGATTTATGAATTGCCAGCACTTTCCTTTCCCCATGAATTGGATTTAATCTCTCAGGTGAAGTGGGAATTAAACAGAAGATGAATCTTCTGTAAAAGGGTTATACTATTTCCAGTCTTCTCTGTAAGGTTTCCAAATCTTTGTGTTAGTAATTTTTGAACTGTGCATGTTCCCCAGTTTATATAGATTCCTAAATGGAAAATAGTTTTGTGGATGACTGGTTGTCCAAATAGCACTTTGAGTGACATCCTACCACCCTGGATGACATTCAGCGACCTCTGCATTCTTGTGCCTTCTGTCATTTTTATTCATTACTAACAAGAGGCAAGACCCCATAATTGAAGCACGGAGCAGTGTTATGTGAAAGTGGGAAATAAGTGGTTTATAGTGGCAGTGGGCAAATACCTTCTAGGGAGAGCTTTTTGACTTCTGTCTCCAGCACAGCATGATATCCTTTTGTCTGCCTCAAGGTCCTGCTGCTGGTGATCTCTAGCCACCAGATATGCCTAAAATTCTACATGGAGAGGGATGTCCCAAAAAGGCCCTTGCTCTAAGCCTTAACAGGAGGCTACACAAGCCAGGAGGCAAGGCATGTAGGTGCACAACAGATTCTGGTTGTGAATGCTGTGGATTCCAAGGACTACAGAGCTGGGTGGTGGTTGCATAATACTGTTACAGGAATAGGGCACATATGGAAAGTATAGGTATTGGTCAGTATAAAATGTAACAGGTTGGATTAATTGGAGCTTCAGCGTTGTTGGTTCGTGCAGGATGGAGGAAATGAAGTCAGCAGTAATGTAAGAGATTTGTCAGGGAACTGGCAGATGGCAGAGAATGATGTTAGTATTTGGGCTTTTGGGAGACTTAAGGTTTTGTGAGGAGAGATGTGGAGCACTGTGGTTGTTAGCTGCAATAAAGTTTTGAGAAGTAGTTTTTGTAGTGTGAAATGTTGACTGTAACACATTAAAAATATATATTTGGTAAACCTAGGAGAGCTATATCTTTTTCCTCATTGTTTAATACTGTCAGGAGGGAAATTGAATAACTTTTCAAATACTATGTTATTACTCAGTAGAAAGTGTTATAAATTGGAAAAGTAGTTTATCTCTGGTATAAGTATTATTACATTACAGCAACATAAACCAAGTTCCATATGAGAGGAGTTTGATTTATAACTATGACAGGCTGCATTTAATGTGAGTTTGTCAGTGCTTATGTCAAAGCTATGTATATTTTCCCATTCTCAGCTTCAAACTTCTTGGGCTAGAGCAAACCCTAATTCCTTCTGTAATGTGCTGTAGCTGTCTGCGCTGTGCAGAGAATTTCATTAGAGGGTTCAAAACCTTTCTCATGTAAAGAAGTGAAGCATCAGGCTTGTATGGATTATGTATTTGAAACTTAGTATCATAGAACAGTTAGGGTTGGAAAGGACCTTAAAATCATCTAGTTCCAACCCCCCTGCCATAAGCAGGGGCACCTCACACTAAACCATGGCACCCAAGGCTTCGTCCAACCTGGCCTTAAACACTGCCAGGGATGGAGCACTCAGAACTTCCCTGGGCAACCCATTCCAGTGCCTCACCACCCTCACAGGAAAGAATTTCTTCCTTATATCCAATCTAAACCTCCCTTGTTTAAGTTTGAACCCGTTACCCCTTGTCCTGTCATTACAATCCCTATAGGCCCCTTCATACTGGAAGCTTGCTATGAGGTCTCCACGCAGCCTTCTCTTCCCCAGGCTGAACAGCCCCAACTTTCTCAGCCTGTCTTCGCATGGGGGATGCTGCAGTCTCCTGATTATCCTCATGGCCTCCTCTGGACTTATTCCAACAGCTCCATGTCCTTTTTATGTTGAAGACACCAGAACTGCACGCAATACTCCAAGTGAGGTCTCACGAGAGCAGAGTAGAGGGGCAGGATCACCTCCTTTGACCTGCTGGTCATGCTTCTTTTGATGCAGCCCAGGATACGATTGGCTTTCTGGGCTGCAAGCGCACACTGCAGCCGGCTCATGTTCAACTTTGCACAAGTCCAGGTAGATGACGTCAACTGCTCTACCCCTGTCCAGCAGTTCCGTAGCCCCATCATAGAAGGCCACCAAATTGGTCAGGCAGGATTTCCCCCTAGTGAAGCCATGCTGGCTGTCACCAAGCACCTCATTGTTCTTCATGTGCCTTAGTATGCCTTCCAGGAGAATGTGCTCCAAGATTTTGCCAGGCACAGAGGTGAGACTGACTGGTCTGTAATTCCCTGGGTCATCCATTTTCCCCTTCTTGAAAATGGGGGTTATATTTCCCCTTTTCCAGTCTTCAGGAACTTTACCTGATTGCCATGATCTCTCAAATATGATGGCCCGTGGCTTAGCAACTTCACTTACCAGCTCCTTCAGGACCTGTGGATGGATTTCATCAGGTCCCATGGACTTGTGCACGTTCAGGTTCTTAAGATGGTCTCAAACCAGATCCTCTCCTACAGTGGGCCCAAGGTCTTCATTCTCACATTCCCTGTGTCTGTCTTCCAAGACTTGGGTGGTCAGAGCCTTTGCCAGTGAAAACCGAGGCAAAGAAGTCGTTCAGAACCTCAGCCTTCTCCTAATCCTGTGTAGCCAGTTCACCCGATAGCTTCCAGAAGGGGCCTAAGTTGTCCCTGGTCTGTCTTTTATTTGCAATGTACCTATAGAATCCCTTCTTGTTATCCTTTACATCCCTCACTAAGTTTAATTCTAACTGGGCCTTAGCTTTCCTTACGTGTTCCCTAGCTTCCCAGACAACATCCCTGTATTCATCCCAGGCCTCCTGTCCTTGCTTCCACCTTTTATAAGCCTTTTTTTTCCTTTGAATTTTTCTCGGCCACTCCTTATCCATCCAAGGAGGTCTCCTGCCCCCCCTACTGCACTTCTTGATCCTTTAAACATTTACTTATGTGCTGGGAAGCTTGAGGGGGATCGTTTCTTTATTAAATAAAACCAGGCCAGTTTGGGGAAAATTCAGAATGATTTTGAAACATCTCATAAAAATTAGCTTAGTGACTTAGTGCTGGATTACGAATGGAGGCTCAAAAAGTAGTTTGAGGGCCTTCAAGTTTGCATCAGAATTCATACAAGATTATCTGAACTTATTTAGTATTTGGTGTAAAGAAGCCTTGTGGTCAGAAGGCATGTTTTCCAAATAGCCATGCAATGAAAGAGTTTATTGCAAACAGCTGGGGGGGGGTTGGTGCTACTTGGTTATTTTGGGTTTTTTCCTTAGCTCACTCAATAAAATCAGCTCATACATTTGGGTCTATCTCAGTACTTGATGAAACAGCAATAGCAGAATTCATCAAAGTCTTTTCCTCCCTCCAGTGACCCTCAAACATTTTCCCTTGTTAGCCCAAGCTTTTGGCATCTATTTATGGCAATAAACAGTTGTACCTCATAAAATTACATCTCAGTGCAGTTTCTTGTCAAAATTGGTATTGTTAGTGACAATTGCAGTCCTTGTCACCTAGTAGGCAGCTTTATAGCCTGTTTTAAGATAAGCAGAGTATGATCTTCCTGAGAAATCTGCGCTTGAATTAAGCAGTTAAAATATGACTCTAAACTGGAGTCTTTTCTTGTTACATTCTTTTATTTGTTGATATGTTTTATGCTAAATGAATTTGCAGAAAATCTCATGCCTCTTACCAGTTTTATCCTACTACTTTTTGTCACAGTTGGAGGCTTCTTGTCCAAATTAATAGCTACCCATTTAAAAGATTTTCTTCTAATGAATTTCTCTGGTTTGATGTTTCTTATTTCATTTCTCACATTCCTTTCTAGGAAAACAGATTCTGTTTAGTTGTTTTCAATAGGATGTGTAAAATCATGGTATATTTTTTTTTCCTAATCTCCTTGCTATCTTGAAAAGAATCATATTTGTACCATATTTAAAAAATCGTGTGTCCTTAAACATTGTAAAATGTTTATTCTCTGTTGAGATATTTTTGTGTGTTTGAGTCTCATTTTTCTGTTTCTGTATTTGAAAGGAATAGATTACAGGGGGGAAAGTAGGAAGATACAAGTGATTAAAAAAAAAAATCACTGTAAGTGTAAAGATGCAGCCAGATTATCTTGAAGAATGTTTCCACTATGAGTTTACACTTCTAGAAGGAAAAAGACAAGAAGTAAAATTTCTACAATGTGTGGGTATCTGAGAAGAAGAGAAAACAAAAAAGGGGGGGAACCTAAAAGCATCAGATTTCAGCCTTTCACTTCATCTGAGAAGATTTTTATCACTAATTGCTTAATGTATATAACTGGTTTCTTTCTTTCAAGACATTAACGTAACATGAAAGGTATTAAGGAGAAAGGTGAATGCTAATCAGATTAAAAATAATTATATCAATGCCTTACGTGTTGTTTTATCTTTTGTTTTTGACTTAGCATGGGAAGGTAAATGTCCAGTCAGACACTAGATCTGAAGAATGATTATTTTACAGGTATTTACATTTTTATTTAAATATATTTTAAGATCCTGGAGAAAAATAATGGGGAATGCACTGTGGAACTGGTCACATGGGTGGCTATATCTTATGTGTGCCAGAGTCAAGACTGCAAATAGCTTTCTCCGTTCCAGCTCATTGTCACTATATTACAATTAGAATTGGAGGTAAAATGCAGAAAGAAATCCGGGGGTTGTATTGCAGGTGTTTGCAATAAGACAAAGTTGGACAAACAAAGTGAGTCCCTAGATTCATCTTGATATCACCTTTTACCCCATATTAACAAATTTCACCTGCAAAATATTAAAACATACATTGTGATAGAATAAAGCTGTTGTTTTAGGGAGGCAGTTCAGTGTGTAAAGTCCAGAGTGAAAAATAAAAGCTCTCAATACACAGATATCCCCAAACCTTTCCACCCCATTAAAGTTCCCTTGTTTGAAACCCTGCAGATGTGATAATAAGAGGCTGCTCACAAGCTGAGCCAGCTGAAAGCCTTGAACTGCCAAGGAATACTGAAGCCCCACATCTCCTTGACCAAAGAGCTTCATGCTGCTTTGGAGCACTTTTCTTTCGAATCTTATTTCACAGTCCCCTTGAAAGGTGAGGTAAGAGCAGGGCATGCTGCAGTCAAAGCTGGGAAGAGGTTTTGTTTTACCAAAGCAGAGCACTTGAACACTTCCACAATAACACGCTTGCCACTGGTAATTGAAATTCCAGTGTGATCTTTGCATGTGCTGGGCTAATGTCAAAGCATATTTCTTTGAATGGCTACTGGCTTCATTTCTTTAGCTTCTTGGGCTGAAGTGAAGGTATTTGTTTTCTAGAAGGTTAGTAGCTCAGAACTGAAATGTGGAATGGATGTGCATTAAGAGAAAACTTAAAAGAGGAGACATTCTAAGGACTTAACTTTGCGGATCTTTTTTACTTGCCTGTAAGTACTCTGTTCTGTGCTGCTGGAAGTAGAGGAGGTCGTCCAAGCCTCTTGCCTGCATTCTGGTCAAAGCCTGTGTGCCAGTGTTTCACTTCTCTACCCTTGGGTTGGGAGTTGAGAAAGGCAAAGCAACAAGAGTTTGAAATGCTTGGGGCCTCTGTGAAGGGTGATGGGAGGAAGGAACTTGTGATACCTCTGAAACAAGTAGAAGAGTATTTTGAATTAAATGCTAACACAGATTTTACATATCAGTTAAACCTGAATTTCAGACTCTTTCCTGTTGGGCCCTGCTCCGGCCTCTCACCAAGCCCAGGGTGCTTTTTCTTTTTTTACCATTTTCAGTGTTGTTCTGTCACTTCTGTCATTCAGGTATTAAAGCCTTGTGGCTGTAGAGGTCTTTGTAATGGTACTTGCTGGGCTGTTCATGGCAAATTATCTTGCACCACATTGTTTCCCTGTTTCTCTCTTCTTTGTTCCCTTGAGTGTCTGATGTGAGCTTCTATTAGGCATAAATTGTGTATCCTGAGGGAGCATAATAGAAGAACACAAAACGCCAGTCAATCTGTAAAATTTTTAAGCCATGCTTAAAATGTGTAGGGGAAAGGTGGGAGTTCTTAGAAGAGGAGCGCTGTGCTTGGAGGAGTGAGGGATCTGGGCTGGTGTCAGGAGGATGCCAGTGAAAGGATAGACAAGGCTTTCTGAACTATTGTCACTTATGATTGGAATAAGCCATTTAATCTTAAAACCTGCCGAGCTTTGTGTTTCACCCGTTGCTATTCACTTATCTACACTATGGTAATGTATTCATTATGCTTTGTATTGCTGTTGAATGCATTACAATGTGAAGTCAGACTGTAGCGTGAAAGTTCACTAAAATGCTAGATTTGCTCTTTCTCTAAACCACTGTGAAATGTAGCAGAATTTTTTCTGATCCTGAACTCCGTGAGCTGGCCTTCAAAATGCACAGATGCTGCCTTGTATACCTCTAGATTCAGTCTTGACTGGAAAAGGAGACTGCTCAGATGAGAGAGGCTTGGACAGCTCAGAAAGCCTAGAAAATTGATCTGAAACAGAAGCTGTAGACAGGTAGCGCCTTAAACTTACCGTATTTCCCATTGATTTAAAATTCCTATCAAAAGGTAATGATGGCAGTGTTTTCTAGTGGGGATTGACATCTATTTTTCTAAGAATAAAGGGCAAAAATGACATTTGGATTACAGAAGAGATGTCATTTACCTATGTCAAAGAAAGTATCGGAGACTCTAATGACCTAGTTTCTTGTTAAATCTCTAGGCCATTGCTGAAGTTAGGAGCATAGGGAAAATACTTTTCTTCTTCAAAGACTTCAAGATGAGGTTTATAACTTTCTTAAAGAGGAAAAATGAATCCTCTCTGCTGAAATGAAACAGATAAAGTTTCAGCTCACGATGGATATTTTTCCCTGAAGATCTGAAAATTAAACCAACTGCTTTAAATGAGAAGTTTGAAAAAATGCTAAACCACCATCTTCAGTGTGAAGAAAATGATACAGTTTTACTTCCATATAGGTCTAAATAAATTAAAAATACTCTGGATTCTGCAAATAGCACAAGGACTAAAAAATACTTTCATATTCTAGTGAAATCGGAGCCACTATTTACGAGGGAAATTGCACTGCTTAGTAGCACTTTGTATTTTTCTGCCATACTATATTAAGACAAGTTGCATATGAAGTATATTTCACTATTTTTTTAGTTGACTCTGGTAGCTTGCCTACAGGTTTTATCATGCAGTTTCAGGAAATGGTAAACTGTTGACAGCCATGAGCGGCCTATCCACATGTATATCAGGTAACTAAGCAGGCTCATAATGACACTATATGGATGGGGAGAGTTAGACGGATCTTTTGTTCCCAGTCTTCTGGAACAAGCCAGATGACTATGTCTTTGTCCTTCACATATTTCTCCATAGCAGACTGCTATGTACATGTTATGTACACTGGATTTGCATGCAAAAGCCTGCTATTGTTCTTCTGCTTTGGTTTCAGTTCTGTCTACTAAAAAGCCCTGCGCACACCCACCAGCTTGTGGAGTTCAGTGAGGCTACTAGAAAGAAACAGTGACTTAGGTCTCCAGTCTGGGCATAGCTATGCATCAAAGCAATCTAGGCATATTGATGGAAACGTAACAGATGGCTTCTAGATGTCATTGCCTTGGAGGGGAAAAGAGGTGATGTGTTGTGCCTCATTGGGCCATATAGACATTCCTCACACTTCACTAGGATTTTAATTTTTTCTGAGTTTTGAATATAAATGAACCTGCTCTGAAACAGTCCTTGCTTTGGAAGAAACAAAAGCTTTTTTAAAAAATTCACTGTTCCTGGTGGTGGAAACACTCAAATTGACATACATGCTGGTTGTTGTATTCTTAAATGCTGCTTCTGTTCATGGAATTAGCATCACTTCAATCAGTACTTCAAAGTTTTATGTAACTGCATCGCTCAAAGAGATGAGACATGGCAGGGGGTTGGGAGAGAAGAGAAGAAAAAGAGAAGAAAGGGAAGGGAGGTGGATAAGACAGTAATTTTAGCTGATATTCTTCAAGGTATCCATTTTTGTGTTAGTGGCAATTACTCTTCATGAAATGTGGGGCCTGAACGAAAGGAAAAAGGTAATGTTTTTGTCTCCTGCTTATTGAATTACTCACAAACACTTGTGTACATGAACTTTAGCACCTTAGTATAGCTGTAGTGCTGGAGCTTTCTGCATAATTCATCATAAAAGAACATGAACCATTCAGCAGTCAGTGCTTATTCAGAGATGTTCTGCATTACTAGCAGCACTAGTAAATATGCCTGTTCCATCCATAATTTATGGTTTTCAGCAGAAATAGTTTTATGCCTCATAATAGGTTAGCTTTGATCCCTTAAAACCTGTTTGTTAAACTTAGAGGTTGGGTACAACACAAAGACTTTAAAATCTCTTTCTTGCATTTCTTATTTCAACAGTCTTCATTTTCACATCCCGTTAACAAGGTTGAAATTGATTCTGACCCACTTTTGGGGAAATGAGCCTTCCTGTAGTGGATTTTGTGTGTAAGACTTTTTATTAGTCAATTCCCTCCACACCAAACTTGAAGTAGAATGAAAATTGCTTTAGAAAGCTCAATGTAGTCTATTCTATACTTCTACTTTAAAGAATTTATTGTTATTCTTGTGACCTGTAAGAAGAAAATGTAGATAGACTTTGTGTTCTGTGAATCCCTCTTTAATGCTGTGATGCAGTTAGAGATCATGTAAATGAGAGTGTGGGAACTCATTGAATTATGCTGGTTTTGTTTTGTGAGAAAGGTCCACATTAGAATAATATGTATTAGACAAAAATACATTCCATCTTTCATATTCAGTAAGGTATCAGGGTAAAAAAGTCACTTTAAAATGTTTCAGTTTGCAAAAACTTTATTTATAGATATTAAATATATTAAATATATAAATATATATATTAAAACAAAATAACAATCTAAAATGCATTTCGTAATGAAAATTCAGAATGTTCCTCTTTGCTGTTTCAAATACTTTAATACTGCAATATTTTTCCTTTTCTAAACAGAATGTTGTCAGAATTGAGGCATTGCTATGAAATGTTTCAGTGCTGACACGCTTTCCATCAGCAGTTTCTGATGGAATTTGCTCTTTCACCTTTCTCCCTCCTGATCCAATTTTCTCTATGCTGTTGCCTTTTCTTTATTTCCAGTTATCGCTATACTTCAACCTATTGTCATTGTTTGGTTTTAAAAGCCTTGTTCACATCCAAGTGATTTCAATAAGAAACTTTAGAATTGACTAGTGGTTTTGTTTGCCTGTAAATACTTAGGTCTGCCCTTTGAAAACTAGGTCTTTGTATACAAGTCAATTTAGGCATATTAAAGACCAATTAAAAATTGCTTGTTGCTGTTCAAACATTTTGTCATAACCTAATTATCTTCATCTTCCCAGTATTTCTGTCATGTGCAGATAGTCTGACCAAAGCAGTGATTTAAGTATTCTGTCTGCAGTCCCATTCAGTTGCTCCTTTTTCTTACCCACTAGAGCAGCTTTCTGACTCACTGCATCAGACTCAATTTCTGTAGTGTCATGTGCAAGAAATCATATTATTTTAGTCCCTTCCTGTTATCCTTTAATGTTCTAAAAGTTGGGGTAATGTTTTTATGTGATGTGGTCTCCTGGGCATTTTTTAATGATAACACCTGAAGCCTACATACACATCATAAATACAAGGTGGAGAATGGGGTAGAACTAGCTCTTTTGCCTTCTCTTTTACTTACCTTCTGTAACCATTAATCTGTGGACAGTCACACACCAGCACAGCTTTTTCTGGCTTATTATGAGTATGCTTACTTAGAGGATAGATACAGCTCTTCTGTCTCATCTCTAATAGCACAACCATACTGGGCAGCTAGAAAAATTGCCTCTACTTTTTACTTCCATTTGGTACTTTTGAGTAATCTATGAGCATATGAAGTGGAACAAATAAAAAGTTTATTTTCCTGGATAGCTTTCTTTGCTGCCAGAGTAGGAAACATTGCTTGCAGTAGTAAGAGGAAGGGAAGTATTCATTTCTGATTGTAACTATTTCACCGTAGCTCTTAAGATATTGAGATGTCTCTTATTAGACATGGTTCCTGTAATTGGAAGCCAAAATTTGATTTAATCTATTTTTTACAATAATAAGCCTGTTGGCATTTATTCATATCAGACAATTTTCCCTACTCTGTTCCAGGCAGCTGTAAAGAAACATCCTACCCCCACACACCTCCATTTCAGCTTCACTTAAGACAGTGCAGCCCAACGTTTCTTGAAGCCAGGCCACACATCTCAGTTCAGAGCTAGGAGGAAACCTTAACAGACCTGCTGTTTGCACACAGTAAGCATGTGTAGGACGTGTTCACAGGCAGCATATTAATCATTTTCCAAACCCCTTGCAATGTCAGTATGTGAACAGAGTGGCTATGCTGCTCAGGCTTGGAGGGCTTTCTGCAGGGACTGGATTTGCTGAACATTCTGTTCAGGAGCAGGACTTCACATATACAAGTAAATGATATTGCTTTGGGGAGCAAGAGGGGGGATTGCTGATTTGGTTGATTCTTTTCTTTTTTTTTTTTTTTTCTTCTTTTTCTTTCCCTTTTTTCCCCTCGTTTCTTCCATGGGCTGTTGTCCTTCTGTGTGTGAAGCCTAAAGCAATGTTATCCGTAGCAGCAGTAGTTACAATAGTCATAGCAAGTGAGTTTTCTGTATCATTGTACCAGGTCCCAGATACAGACCAGTGTGGAGCTCTTGTGCTTTTCTTGCTCTCATAGCAGCAGCTTAATGGATTCAGTATAGCTTTAGGAACAAAAAAATCAAGAGTGTGGTAGCAGTGCAACACACAATTGTTTCCTTTACACTTTCGTTTGTATATAAAGAAGAGAGTTGTTATCTCCTGCTGTCCTGTGACAAGTATCATGTTGTCTGCTGTTGTGTTTGCTTCCCTTCCTTCTTCCAGCTCTTGGAATCACTAGATTATATAATTTTTTCCATATGGAATTGCACA
>NDXB01015921.1:0-21825 GCA_002631895.1 Agapornis roseicollis | reverse complement strand
TTTTTTTTTTTTTTTTTTTTTTTTCCTCACCCTCTTCCCTTCTCCATCCCTCCTTTCCCTCCTCAGGCAGCCAAGGGCAGTTTCCACTTACACAGAACGTCACCGTTGTTGAAGGGGGTACAGCAAATCTGACCTGCAGGGTCGATCAAAATGATAACACCTCCCTCCAGTGGTCAAATCCAGCTCAACAGACGCTGTACTTCGATGACAAGAAAGGTAAATCATTTCCTGAGCTCATGGTTCTGCATCATTTTTTCTAAGAAAGAAATGTTTAAAGCTATTTTCCTTTAATATTTTAATGTGAAAACATTTGCTAGGAATACATGTTTTCAGCTATAATTATGACATAATCATTTTGTTTGAGGTGACTTGCTGAAGGGCTCTCTTCCATACAAAATTGTATTTTATTATTAAAGGAAAAGAATTATATTTGAAATTCTTATTGCAAGTTAATTTGGAAAATATTGTTGCAAAATATCTTCAATGAGCATATATGGCTGATAAGAGACTGGCAACGGAAGTAGTCCATAAACCTTGTGACTTGCATTTTTTAGTGTGTGTTTCTGTGTGTACATATATATATATATGTTACATTTGTATGTATATAATCCCGCTATTTGCTTCAGGTGTACTGCAGTTTTGCTGTTAGAGCAATACAGAGTTGCTGTGGTACGTGTTCTGAAAAGCTAATAAAAATGCTCAGTTTTAGTGCCCTGATTTTTCCAATTATAATGTGCACAAATTTTTTAATTTTAGTTAAATTAGAGAGGAAAAAGACATTTCTTACAAAAAGAGCAGCATTGTCAGTGCAGTAGGATATATTTCTAAGATCTTTATCTTAATCTGATATGAAAAAGTATTACATTTTGCATAATAGAATGTTGACTTGGTGAATAAAGAACTGGTTGGATGGCCGCACGCAAAGAGTTGTGGTCAATGGCTTAGTGTCAGGCTGGAAGCTAGTGATGAGTGGTGTCCCTCAGGGTCTTGTTGAACATCTTTGTTGCTGCCATGGACAGTGGGATTGAGTGCGCCCTCAGCAAGTTTGCCAATGACACCAAGCTGTGTGGTTCGGTGGATACGCTGGAAGGAAGGAATGCCATCCAGAGGAACCTTGACATGCTTGTGAGGTGGGCTGATGCCAACCTCATCAAGTTTAACCATGCCAAGTCCAAGGTCCTACACCTGGGTGGGAGCAATGCCAGGCACAGCTACAGGTTGGGCAGAGAGGAGATTAAGAGCAGCCCTGCGGAGAAGGACTTGGGGGTTGTGGTCGATAAGAAAATGAACATGAGCTGACTGCGGTGTGCGCTTCCAGCCCAGAAAGCAATCATATCCTGGGCTGCATCCAAAGGGGCATGACCAGCAGCTTGAGGGAGGTGATCCTGCCCTTCTACTCTGCTCTCGTGAGACCTCACTTGGAGCATTGTGTGCAGTTCTGGTGTCCTCAACATAAAAAGGACATGGAGCTGTTGGAACAAGTCCAGAGGAGGGCCACGAGGATGATCAGGGGACTGGAGCATCTCCCATGCGAAGACAGGCTGAGAGAGTTGGGGCTGTTCAGCCTGGGGAAGAGAAAGCTGTGTGGAGACCTCATAGCAGCCTTCCAGTATCTGAAGGGGGCCTATAGAGATGCTGGGGAGGGACTGTTTGTTAGAGACTGTAGAGACAGGACAAGGGGTAACGGGTTCAAACTTAAACAGGAGAGGTTTAGATTGGATCTAAGGAAAAAATTCTTTCCTGTGAGGGTGGCGAGATGCTGGAATGGGTTGTCCAGGGAGGTTGTGAGTACTCCATCCCTGGCAGTGTTCAAGGCCAGATTGGATGAAGCCTTGGGTGCCATGGTTTAGTGTGGGGTGTCCCTGCCCATGGCAGGGGGGTTGGAACTAGATGATCTTAAGGTCCTTTCCAACCCTAACTATTCTATGATTCTATGATTAAATTATATTCTATAAAGAAATTAAAACTGAATTTATGAGGAATAAATTCATCACTTGGCTTCAAAATGCAAAAGCTTTGGTGTTGATTTCAGCATTACAGAAGTTCAACAGTATTTCATACTTAATTCTAGTGCTTGAATTTATTCTGAAAGGTGCTACATACTCTAGAACATGTTTTAAGAAGTGCAGTTATTCCTCTGCTTGAAATTGAAGAACCACTGTCCAAATGCTTTGCTGGATGGTGACAAGGCTTTAAAACACCTTGTAGGACTCAAAATGCTGCGTGGATCTGTGCACTTCAGTAAAAGTAGAGTCTAAAACCTGTCATTTTATACCTGCCGAAGCTGCAATCAAAATACGGGTTTTTTGCTATTAATATAATAGCTGAATTGAATCTCTTGATGGTGTTGAAGTGGTTCCTTTCTCTTTTATCTAATTTCCTGTAGCGTGTAATCATTTGATTTGCAATTTCTTTGAAATCATAAGTACCGTTTGAACACAGGATTGAAGATGAGTGGTTTATAAAGTGAAATCTTTTGAGCTGTTTGTCTAGTCCTGTAACCTTTGCTCATATGGACCCCCATATTAATTTAGCTGTAATCATTGGTGGTTTGGGATGGGTAAATGATGTCTGCAAAACTAAAAGCAGAGGGAACTCATCTGTTAGAGTATATCAATACTCAGCAAATCTGTATCTTTTATAAAATAAGTGACATTTTAAGGGATGCTGAGAAGGACATGGGAGGACTGCAAATAGATTAATTTGAGCTTTGTGGCCATTTTGGTCTGAACTGAATTTTCTGTGTTCTTTAGCTAAATCTGTACTATTACAGCAAATAATTGAAGTTTGCATTACTTTTTAACATAATGAATTGAAGCAACAGAATTTGAATGGCATGCAGCATACTAAGCCCTTAGAAGCAATTTATATTCCCCACAGGAAATGTGAGGAGCTGAAGTGTATAAATTTAAAGGACCACATTCTTTATTGAACTGTTAGCTTGTCCCAAAACTTTGAGGAATACTTAACTCATTTTGTCTACTGTACATTTGTTAGACAGAAAAACATCTGGATGTGGTGAAGAAGAAATTAGGTCCTTCAGACAGAAATATTTAGTCTTTCTTATGCTGGCAGGGCTTTGCATTCGATGTGATGTGTCCAGACTTGTATATACTGGGGGGAGTAAGCAGCATCCGAGTGCTACATGGGAAGCATTCTGCCACTTCTGAAAACAAAGTTGCACCTTTCATCCGCATTTTTTTCTGTGTATGTATGTGTTCTGATAAGGAAGACAGAGATTTCCTTTACAGGCTTTGATGCTTGCATGACTGAGTCAAAATGGAGAGAGATATTCATGTCTGTGATATCTTCGTGGTTTCCTCAGTAAATGATGGAAAGTGTAACTGTAAAGGCTTTTTTTTTTTTCCTTCTTTTTTTTCCCCACCTCTCCCAGCCAAGCATACAATTTGACTATAAAAAGCAACTTTCTACTAGATCCAGTCATTACATTTAATTTATTGAGAGCTATGCCTCAGCCAGAGTCTTTTCAAACCTGTCTTTGAATGTTAGCCAAAACCAACCTTCAGATCTTACTTTTCCTTTCAACACCATGAAAATTGCTGTTTAATAGCTGTGTTTCTCAAATGCTGAAAGCTCATGAAAACTGTTGAGTAGGTTGTAGAGTATACAGTGGTGTATGGTTAAGTTCTGTGTAGGAAACAGATCCTTAGAAGAGGAGCACCACCAGTAGCCTTTATATCCATCAAAGCTGAGTAACTGTTGATGTTACCATGTTCAGAACTAAATCAAATTTGTATACCTTTAACTTTGCTTCCCTTCAGTAAGTTATTTTCCAGCTATGTACTTGTAAGAATGACAGATGCAGGAATGACAGGATTTATTTTTTATGGCTGGATGTGTAACAAAAAATTCAGGAAACCTTTCTATTTATTGCTCTGTATTTTAGTAAATACGAGAAAGTCAGGTAGTAAAATGAAGGAAGGCAGTTAAGTATCAAAAGAGGGTCCAAGCTGCAGCAGGAGATAAGGGATATGACAGCTGTCAACATATGGCAGAACAGGTGACAATAATACATCAGATTGTCCATGCATTGAAAAGCCCTCAGCTTCTAGATAATACTTGGTGGGACCCCTTTCATGTTCACACTTCTTTCTCAAGCCATTTGGTTCCTCTGTCTTCAAAGAGCATTTTCTGACCAAATAGAAAATTTGCTGAGGGCCAGGAAAAAAGAGTCACTTGTTCACATGGAGGGAATGTCTGCTTCCCAGTCCCATGCCTTTCAACAAGGGGTTAATTACTAGTCTTCATTTCGTTCAGAATGGATGACATATTATAAAAAGCACTTTCACGCCATTTTGCTTTCTGCTGACCTGTGATGTAATCATTAAAATTGTATTTAGGAGTCATAGTCTTCCTTTTTCTGTTCTAGATATTCCAAGGAAGCATGGAAAATGCAGTGAGCCAAATACACTAATACCAAAGCTACACTGTTAAAATTATTTTTCTGGTTTTCCATGTATGGAGAACCACAAACATACTACAGCCACATGTTTTTCAGTACAGATTTTGCTCAGTTAGGAGGATTTTGTGGCCGGTAAAGAGCACCTCCACTACCACCCTCCTAGCAATTTAATATTGAATATTTATGAAGGGGGCAAAGACTATTTTTAACTTGAGACATTTTTTGCACCTGGGCTAGACAGTCTTACAATGATACATATAAAAACTGAGTAGAGTTTTGTTCCAGAAAAGGCAGTACTGTAAATTTAGTGAATATGACACCATATTTCAGAGGTTGCTTCCAGGTTCTCATAACTTGAAGTAGTTGATTTGGATTTTGTTGTAAATTTAGGCCTAAAATGTGGTAAGTCAAACTGGGGGAAGAAAAAGATGTTACAGCTTTATTTCATTAGCTAAGCCACAGAAAACATTTGCTTCCCTCTGACTTTTATTTTGACACTCTAAATTAAAGCTGGAACTGACTTTGTCTTCATTATTATTTTAACAAACAGTAGTCAAAATATGTGACTATACAAATGTTTGATCATGTGCATTGGTCTTACTAATGACCTGTCTCCTTCAGTGTGAATGTCTCTCTTGTCCTTTCTGGTGCTGCTTTTTTTTCTGGTTCCTCTACCTTGTAGCTTCAAGGACATTGTTTGTCAATTTGGTTTTTAACTCATCCTCTTTCATTTGAAGCATGAAGTCTTTACGTAACAGTATAGTGTAGTTTGGATAAATGGTATTCAGTTTTAATAGGCTTTACAATCTTAGCAAGACCCCTCTCTTCGGTTTCCCCCCACCTATACAGACTTAAAGATTGTGTCAGTATAGTGTAGTTTGGATAAATGGTATTCAGTTTTAATAGGCTTTACAATCTTAGCAAGACCCCTCTCTTCGGTTTCCCCCCACCTATACAGACTTAAAGATTGTGTCAGTATAGTGTAGTTTGGATAAATGGTATTCAGTTTTAATAGGCTTTACAATCTTAGCAAGACCCCTCTCTTCGGTTTCCCCCCACCTATACAGACTTAAAGATTGTGTCAGTATAGTGTAGTTTGGATAAATGGTATTCAGTTTTAATAGGCTTTACAATCTTAGCAAGACCCCTCTCTTCGGTTTCCCCCCACCTATACAGACTTAAAGATTGTGTCAGTATAGTGTAGTTTGGATAAATGGTATTCAGTTTTAATAGGCTTTACAATCTTAGCAAGACCCCTCTCTTCGGTTTCCCCCCACCTATACAGACTTAAAGATTGTGTCTTCCTGGAAAATAAGAATTCACAGCTCACCCTGGGCAGGTTCAGATTCTTTGGAAACAAATGCAAATCACATGCTGCACATAGAATGAGTTTTTCCTTACACAATTTTTAATTAAAATGAATAATTGCCATAGAAACCTTCATGTCCCTATATGCACCCAACTACCTATAATTGTGTAGCTGCCTTTGGAAGAAGCACAGTGTGCAGCAGTGTAGGACTGGCAGATATGATTTTAAATTAATACTGGTTATTTTGTCTTCACTGGTAGCACTTCCTAAGAGTTTTGAGTAGACAATAATCAGAATGACATAAATATGAATGCAGATGTATAACAAAAAGCTTGTAGCACAGAAACACAGCAATGGTTGATAAAGAGAAGACTGAAAAGACCCTTTATTTAGCTTGCTGTAGCAGCTGTCATCTCATATTCCCTTCTGATAGGGAATAAAGATACATGTAGAGCAGGAGATGGAGTTATAAAGGAGGCATGAACAATGGTTGTTGATGTCAAAGGTGTTACATTGATCAAAGGTGTTATAGCTCATCAATATAAAAATGTGCAATCAGACTATAAAAATGAAGAGAAACAGTACCTGGTGTATATGTTCCTAACAATTTTTCTTGATCAGGCAAGGGCAAAGGTAAGATATCCACTCTTCACTTTAACAGAAGTTTGCAGGTCTGTTGGTAGTAAAAGAAGTCACGTGTTGACATTGATCATGACAAGTTTGCCACAAATTAGCATGTCAGATTTTGACAAGACATACACCTGATGCTAATCATAGATGGCTACGTCCCTTGTGTTTTCATGAAGTAGTAGCACTTTCATGTCTCACTGAAAAATTAGAAAGCGTATTCAAACCATATTCCAAGCTCAGGATTATTCATCCCTCAGCAACAGAATATGTTTCTTTAGATGACCTTTGATTTTTTTGCATTTAAGAGTACTTGGCATTTATGTAACTCCCTATCATCTTGAAGCTTTCAGAGATACCGGTGCACTAGGCAAGGGTTATGAGAGGGCACTGTACTCACAAAGCTCCTGAGAGCTTCTCTGATAGGCATGATGCCCCAGGTTGTGAAAACATGTTTGAGTATAGCAGCTGCCCATAACGTTCTCCAGTTGCTCCCCCTTGGGGCAGCACTATCATCTTTGAACTTGAGGGTAGATTTGGAGACAGGACATGTCTCTAATCAAAACATAGTGCCTTTTGGCATGCCTAACTGTACTGTCAACTCCATGAATCAACTCAGAACCTTTTTCTTTCTCAATCTAAAGATACTAAGAGAGAGAGTCTGAAATTTGCAGTGCACAAAGTATGAGATTTTAATAACAGTGTCACATATGTCAGTTTGGGAGGATTCATTATTGCATAGAACTTTTGATTCCAACTGCAACGCTGCCGCAATTAAATGGTGACTGAATTGCCATACAAAAAGCTGGCACTTTGAGGCATAAAAATCTTGTCTATCTCATGTTGTAAACATCAGTTAGTTAGCTGTATTTACCCCTTGACTTGTTTTGTGGAAGCCTAACACTGGATATTGAATTTAAGTATAAATCCAGCTTACACTATTCTGTGGTGATTCAGCTGCCAATTCTGAGCTACATAAGGAAGCAGAGGCACTTACAAGTGCAAGCTACAAAAATAATTTGAGAGTATTTCTGATTGGGGGGAAACTGTGAACTTTCTTCTTAAAGGACTATTTAATGATTCTAGTAAGCAGTTGAATTTCATATATAGGTGTACATGTAGAGAAACAATCCTCAGGTAGAAGAAGTAGGCTTCTACAAAATGAAAGTCAGAGACACAAAGAAAATGTGTCCTTTTGCAATGGAAAGGAAAGTAGGAAATACATGCTTTAGATGAGCTATGCAGATGGAGACAGACAACTTGTGTTGTTGGGAGAACTGAGAGCATTAGTATTTAAGTAATGTGAAATTAAGTAGCAATGATGAATGGGCTTATGTCTCCACCTTCACATGTTCTGTTTCCTATTACATAATTGAGTGGAGATGGTATCAGACAGTAGATGATGACCAAGCTTAACTCCATCCTAGGGTAGGCATATAAATTAGAGATTCACTGTTGCTTAGAGTATAATGGACCTTTTCAATGAGATAATACAGTGTAGTAAGCCTGTGACATAGCATGAAAAGCAATGGGAAAAATGGAAGAAAACTGTGCAGACAAATACTGAAGTATGATTTTACAGTTGGAAAAGTTGGGGGGAAGGTAGACAGAGGAACAGGATTGTTATATTTTTATCCCTGAGCTGAATAGCAATAACATGTTAATGCATTGTAACTTTTCAGAGGTTTCTAGCGTTTAAAGAAGAAATTATCAAAGATAGAAATCTGGTTTTTACAGAGACCTCTCCATGCAGATCTTTTAGAATAGTTCTTCAAAGATCTGTATTTAAATTTAATGGTTTTATGTTGGTCAGATCTGTTGATTTCACTGTTATGCTACACAACTATCAGTCTAGCCAGCTTTTTACTTCCCTTGAGGCCCATGGTATGACTTACAGGCATAGATAACCTAGGTTAAGTCTTTCAGCTGCAATTTTGTTTCTTACTGCTGGGTCCCTGTGCTCATTCACTGCTGCACAGTGAGGCAGAGGAGAGAATAGGAAGGGCAAACCCCAAGAAAAACTCATGGATCAAGTTTAATAAGTCAAAGATATAGACAAAAAAGCAAGCGATGGAAAGGCAATCACTCACTCCTCCCACTAGCAAACTCATGCCCAACTAGTCTCTGGGCAATCCCTACTTGGGGAAAACAGCTCATAAGTTTTACTCTTGAGCACAGCTTCTTATGGTGTGGAACACCCCTTTGGTTAGTTAGGGTCATGTCCCCAACATGTCCCCTCCAGTGAGAAACAGAGAAGTCCTTGACACTCTGTGTGCAAGCACTGCCCAATAGCCATTGCACTGGTATCTTATGCACACTATTTTGGTCATAGATCAAAAATACAGCACCATACAGATTCCTGTCTAGAAAAGTAATTCAATCCCAGCCAAACCCAGTACACCTTGCCCTGAGCAATGGGTAGGAAATTAGCTTAAATGATTTTAGATAGTACTTCCTTAGTGGTCTTAGGGCTTCTGAGATCAAGTGTCTCACCTGATCCTTAAAAACCAGGATTTGAAAACAGATTGCCACTTTTGAAAGCCAGAATGCTTGTGTTCATGCATCCTAAAAAAGATAATGTGGTAAAAGAGAACAGGAGTCTGTTAAAGTATCTTGACAGTTATTGTCTGTATGACTGTGAAAATTACATTTTAAAAATGTATTATAATGCATTCAAATATTATTTCATTGCAATAAATTAGTAGAACTACTCCCACTTACAGCATTTATTTTTTCATTTCTTAGCAGTATTAAGTGAGCAAATGAGCATAGTGTAGAGATGGCTGGAAAGTGTAGGAGTTTGCATTATATTGTGCTGAAGTGTGGGTACGTGCAGAAATTAATTTTGCCAGCACTCAAGCTAAATGGAGAATGAAGCTGATACATTGGAATATGATGAAGTGAAGCTCTAGTTGTGATGACACTGCTAAGATTATGCTGTTAAGAGTTTCATGATATTCAGACTGGTGGCTATTTTTGTTTCAAATGGCAAAGAATCTTCTGAGAAGTGAGAAATTGGAGGGGGGAGGGATGCAAGGTTCAAAAAAAAGGGTGGAAAGAGAAATTTCATATACATGGCCTCACTGAACTGCTGGTTTGTGTGGAGGAGCAAAACTTCCTGGTTTCCTGAATAAAATGGACCTATTGCATTAAATTCTGAACCCATTGTTTTCTTTCAGACAACTCGTAGAGTAAATGATAGCTAGCAACAATTTGAGTGCAAAGAAGGGCAAGTGGGAGAATATGCTTACAATGATAAGCAGTAGATCAAGGATGAGGAGAGCTCAGCATTGCACATCATAAAGAACATAAAGGTAGGCAGAAAAAGACATTTTGTTTTTAATCAGAAGCACAGTGAACAGTATTCCTTAGGGAAAGTGAAAGTTATTTTTATGAAGAAACTAGGTGACAGGTAAGAGTGCTGATTGTTATATCACAACTTAATACAGTAGAGTCACAGGCATACGAGAATTACCAGGCAAACCAGAACCTGGATATTTTGTTGTATAAGGGACTGTTAAATCCAGGAAAACTTAACTTTGGAGAATAGAAAGAACTGACTTTGCAAAGAACAGCTGATATTTGCAAGCCTGGTGAAAATTATGCTTCTGAAAAGAAAACAGCAGTGAAAAAAGTTGAAGTGAAAATGTTTAGAAATGGTATATTAGTTTATAAATAACTAGACAATGCTTTAGGATAAAAGCATAAAAATATTTGTAATTAAAAGTGAAAGACAGACACAGAACATTGAGATATTCCCAGAACAGAAAGATGTGATATATTACATATAGAAATATGAAAAAATCCACACCATAAGTACAATCATGACTTTGCATCTGGATGACACAACTCTACCAAGGACAAACCAGAAACCCTCGAGAGCATGACGATATCTGCATGGCACAGTGCCATGAAGAGGCACCTGGGCTAGTGCTTAAGCTAGCTAAGATATTTCTGGCAGGTCTGTCCAGATTCCACAAGGTTTCTTCACACTGGCTAGTGATAATGGAAACAATGAATCAGAAACTAGCTTTGAAACAGAAACTGAAATTGAATGCAGTATAATCACAGCAGCCCTAGCCCTAACAGCAGGGGGTACAATCACTGCCATTCCAGCTGGTTTTGGAAGTTAACATGGAGATTAACTATCAGTCACTTAATGCTGGAGGAGTAAAAACACAGCAGGTTAAGGAGAAATGTAGTCCAGAAGGGTGATTGAACAACATATTTTTAGAGAATTACCCAACTGGGTGGAAAACAACTCCAAAGATATGACTTGAAGGGCAATGACTACTATGTACGAAAATAGTAAACAAATAGGAAAAGCTTTTTCTATCACCATGATACAGAGTTGGGAATCTGGGAGGCTGGATTAGCTGGACCTGAGATGACTTGATTTCAGGCCTGCTGCAGAAGCTGGTTTGATAACAGTTATACCTGTGGACTTCAGCCATCTGCCTTTTGAAACTACAGCCTCTCTGAGAAGACAGGGGCTTGCCAGACTGTATATTTCTAACATTGCTCAGTCAAATATGGTAGAGAAGTCCCAGAGCTGCCTGTGATCCCACATGGCAAATCCCCACAATGTTGTATTAGCAGGGTTTAAGAGTTTATTGCCTAGGAGATAAATTCCCTCTGAGTTAGAGCTAACTGGCATACAGTGAGTGTGAATGTCTCTGCAGCATGCTTTCCTTCACTTTTATTTTCACGCTTAGCAAGGGTGAAGACAGCTTGGGTCTTTTTTCACTGGTAACATGGATTCACTTTAACCTAAAATGGAAAAGATACCAGTAAAGGCTCACTTTTAGCCACTCTGTATAAAACAGGAAGACAGTAAAAGACTGGGCTTCTTAATGCTTAAAGGCTATAGTAAAGTAGTGTGATATTTTTCTTTCAAATAGTCACTCTGAAAGAATAAGCCCTTGTTGACTGGCACAATATATATGTGATATAAAAGAATTAAATAAGAAATCCTGATTTTGTTTAGGATCAAAATCTGCTGTTAAAAAGCCCAAAAAGCAAAATAAGCAAATTATTAAAAATACATACAATGTATCTACTGAAACAAATTTGTAAAATATGTGTACTAAATCTAGCTGAATTTTTTAATGCCTCACGTATATTACAGTCACACCTTATCATGTGAGTATAAATCCCGCTGTATCACCAAAACTAGAATACCTTATTTAAATTTCCATTGGCAGTGGGAAACAAATCAAAGACAAATTTTGCCATCAGATGTTATGAAGCCAGTCTAAAAGCCAGATGATTAATATACAGGAGGATCACAGTATTAAGGTCAGGCAAGCTGAGGATTTTAATATATCCAGAGATTTACATCAAAGCAGTAAATGTACACTTTCATAGTGCCTGGTCCTGAAAATATTATTGTTTTCAATTTCTGAGGTGGAAGTGAAGGTTCTGCCATTATTAGAAGTGCTCATCTCTCCACTCTCTTTCTGGTAGAAACTTGTTTAAGGAACTTCCCTTTATGATTGTTTCAGCAGAGAAAGTGTAACAGATCATCATGTCCTGGATCTTTAAGGATCTGTGTGCAGAAAAGTAATTGCTGATGAGCTGCTGATACAGGGTGAAAATCCTCAATACCTCAGTGAGAGACTGTGTGATGTTCTGCTGTGAGCCAAAGAAAATAACTTTAAATTGAACAGAAACAAGAACTGAATCAACCTGAATGAGATTATTTTCAGAGGTATGTACTCTGGGTAAAAAGAGCTTGAGGAAACAGAAAAATCAAAAGGCAGTTGTGTAAATGGAGGAGAAAAAAACCCAACAAACCAGTAGCACACAGAGTTCAAGGCATGCCAGTAGACATTAAAAAATAATTAAAATCCATGCCTGTAACAGCTAATCTACAGTAACTGACTGATAATTCTTGTTATCTATATGTTAATTGTCAAATATTAATAAGTTTCCAGAATGATGTTTAAAGAATATAAAATAATTAGAAGACTGGGAAGAGAAATAAAGCTTCATAAATATAAAACAAGCCCAATGTGTAAGTTAAGTGTAGAGACTCTAAAAGAACCTTTTTTTGAAATCAAAATACAGATGTGAATTTCCATCATGGAGTCTGAGAAGAAAAAAAGCAATTTTCTTTGTATGTGGCAGCTTATATTAAGATTGGTGCTGCATCCCAAATGCCTTCCAGTTTGGTGTGATATGGATAAACTGTTGGAACAACCATTATTTTTTTCCTTCCTTAAATTTCAGCTTAGCTTTGAAGCAAAGCCCCATTGATCAGTCTGATCAAACCTTTTAAATGTATCCTGTCACAAGCCATTATTATTTTATTTCTATCTGTAGCTGTGCTGTCCAGTAGCAGCCTAAGAGAATAACACCATGCAACTACACTGACAGCTCAAGTGTGTGTAAAGGGGAAGCATAACCAACTTAAATAAAATTGCTTATTATCTAAAATAACATTTAAAGGGAAAAATACAATTCCATCTTACTAGATCATTCTTCCTATACAGATAACCTTGTCGTGGTTCAATTTATGCCAGTGAACAAAAGCTTGGTCTATAAAATGTACATCACAGGATTCAATCTTAGCACATGTGTATGTATTTTTCTTCAAACAGGACATATTTCCCCATCTGTCAGTCTTTGGATATTTTTAGTCAATTTTTCAGCCTAAAAATAAAGTGAGTGTCATCTGTATTTTTCCCATCCTGAACAAAATTATCATGTGTCTCAGTGCAAATCCTATAATTTCTATTTTAATACCATGGTTGTGCTGCTCGCTAACAAAGAGAAAAAAACCTGTCTGTATAGAACTATGTTGAATGAATATGCCAAACTTGATCGAACTTGCATGAAACTATATGCAATATGGGTAAGTAATATACAGAACTGGTACTTGTAAATAATACAAAGAAGCACAGACAAGACTTAAATTCTTATTTCTGTGTTATTTAAAAGAAGAAAAAATTCCAATGACTTGCAAAGCAATTTGTAGCATATAATTATGTGCATAGAATAGTACTCTTAAATCCTTTATACCTCTGTTACCGATAGAATAAGTTGTATCAGGCACTAAAGGAGTAGGAAATGAACAGTTTATACTAGAATCAAACAGTTTTGGTTTTGCTTGCTGTTTGAGCAATTGTGTGGTGAACAAACTTAAAAATTGTTATTTTAAAAATACGTGTGAATAATTAAGTCTCTTAATTGTCAAAGGTTGCTAAGGAGAATCACAGAGCAGTCACATTCTATTTCTTTTAACAGCATTATAGAATGTTTTTGTTCACAATTAATGCAATGTTTATCTAAAAATGAGAGATAGGGTCTGAGAACTATCAAATTGCCTCTGTTAAGTTGAACCATGGGGAATTTCTGGAAGATTTACAGTGGTATTGGCTCATTGCTTAATCAGATGGTAGAAAGATGTACTCAGTATGTATTGCTTTCTTTAGTGAGAGAAGTGATTAACCCATGCCAAATTCTATCTTGAAAGACTTTTTTTCCTCCAACTACCTAGCAACATTTTATTTAATCCCTGTTTTGGTACTCTACAGACACACAGTGTGTTCTGATGTACTTGATAGAAGACATTTTGGATCACTTTTAATTTTTGAAGACTAGATGTTTATCCTAGTCACATCTTGTGAGAAAACCAGAAGAGGCATGAAGCCTGTGTAAGGACTCAAGACAGCTGAGCTCTTGGCAAGTCTGGTAGCAACACTTTACATGCTCCTTTCTCCAACTGTCTGTCCTGCCCCACTGCCA
Source organism: Agapornis roseicollis (assembly GCA_002631895.1). NCBI lineage: Eukaryota > Metazoa > Chordata > Aves > Psittaciformes > Psittacidae > Agapornis > Agapornis roseicollis. Next base: position 7,717 of record NDXB01015921.1, on the reverse strand, counting down.
GATGTTAGAGGCATAGTGAAAACAGTAGCAGAAGGGAATTTGCTCTTTGCTCATACAGGAAAATGTGAAGCTGGTTTCCTTCTGATTCAATTCCTTTGTTCTGAGTCTGTTATGGGAGTGGTAATTGCTTGTGTTGGGAATAGAGACCGCGGCTGCTTCTCAAACCACCATTGCTAATTCCATCAAAGCATTTGTGCCACAACTCTTAGGCTGTTAAAGAATAATTCTTCTCTGCAATCCTCTGGTCTGCCTGGGGAAATCTCCTGACAGTTCTGATCCACTGGAAAAGCAGAAATGTCAACTTAAAAAGTCAGACGTGTATCTGCATTAGTCAGAACTTTCTTAGCAACTGACTCACACATACAGAATTTTCGCCCTGTGCAGATAAGCCAGGATTGTGAATGGCTGTTTTTTTCAGACCTGTTGAAGGTTTCGGTTTTAAAGAAAAAAAATGCTTATAATTTTGTTTCTTGTAATGTACAGTGCTTTGATGTTGCCTGACAATTTTTTACATTTCATATGTCTGTCTTCCTGCAATGAGCGTCTGTTAGCATGGGGCTGGTGGGGGAGCCGTGGATGAGAGGGTTTATTCTGTCTTTGTTTGTTGCAGTGTCCCATTTCATACTGGAATTGTTCTTGTACTCAGCTGGAAGGATCACCTTAGAGCTGAGGCAAGTAGAAACCTTGAAGTCATGCTGTTCTCCAAGTCAGGAGGCTGAGCACAGTCTGTGGTGTTCTGGTTAGAATACCTGTTTCAGCCTCTATTCAGGTGAAGGACACATGCCTGATCTGTCACCCTGAATTAAAGCCTGTAAGAGGCTGTGAGACGGGAACATCATTCACAGTGAAGAACAGAAAATACTTGAGGAAAAAAAGTACCAGGCTATTGTGTACCCTCGTCCTCTGTAATAGGCACGCTTAGTCATCTGCTTAGTGATCAAGACGTCTTGCCTTTGTTTGTGTTTCAAGCATAGCAAACATGATCTGCTGGATTCTTTACTGTTCAGCATTGTAAGGAAAACTTTGTTTCTTTTTTAATCTATTCTACTTCAGAACTTCACCAGATTGAGATCTAGATTTGCTGTCTGGAAGGANGTGATCAAGACGTCTTGCCTTTGTTTGTGTTTCAAGCATAGCAAACATGATCTGCTGGATTCTTTACTGTTCAGCATTTTAAGGAAAACTTTCTGTTTCTTTTTTAATCTATTCTACTTCAGAACTTCACCAGATTGAGGTCTAGATTTGCTGTCTGGAAGGAAAATAACACTGTTTTAATATTCCCTTCAAAATGCAACATCAACTATTGAATGTGACCAGGGGGGGGGGGAAATTGCCCAGCATAAAGAAGCTTTTTTAAAAAATCCTAAATAAAACATTTATTTTATCTGTAAAAAAGGAACTTATTCTAAAATGAAAGTATTCTATTTCCATCCTGTCAACCCAATTATTTTTCTTCTAAAATAGAAAGTATATAATGAGGCATTATTATGTCAATAAGTGTATTTTTCAGTGAATAATACGCTTTTGTAAACATGGTTTCTTCATAGTTTTGTTTCAAATACATCAGCCCATCTGCACAGATTACTGATAAAGCATCGTTCATTTTTTATATCTCTATTCAATTCAAATTGAAAACTAATTCTAATGTAGGGTTTGGTTTTATTGCCTTAATTCACCCAGTCATGGCAGGTATGGTATGTTGAAGCAGAGGAAGGAATTAGGTTCATGTGTGGAAGAATTGTCCTAGAACTCTGAATTTCAGTCCCTTGGTTTTCAGAAGCAAGGCATGAACCTTGGCACCAGAGAGCCAAATGCCACCAGAGCAACCTATTTCTTAGAATGGCTCTTCCTTAGTATGACAAACTTTACTGTACAGTCAGACTAATGTCCAGTTCTGAAAGAAGGGACATAAAGTTGCTGGGTTTGAGAGCTGCCAGCTCAGTTCCCAGCTCCATCACAGATCCACTGAGGGCATACCTTTAAATGCTTGCCTGTAGATAGTGAAGGAACAGCATTACAAGGTAATGTGTTGCTAACTATCATTACTTGGAGTTGTGAAAGGTTTTGGCAATAGCATAGATGGGTCATTTTAAGATTCGTTTGTGCCATTTTCTGGTGGGACCACTAGTAGAAACAGAAGCAGAGAAGATCTGTTCCTTCTTCATTGGTACATCTTCAGTTTTTTTCCCTGCACCAATAGGAACAAAGAAAGGTACAGTTTACAAGTCCTTCAACAATTTATTTCTTTCTTTGTTAAAAATTAGGATATTGGTCACATCTGTGCTCTAAAATAGGAGGGTAGAAAACCCAGATGTACCTTTATTTTGATGCCTTGCTCTTTTGCTGAACTCTTGTAACTCCTGAGGAAACTAAAACTGTGATATAAAACATGTTGTGGCTATGTATAAAATAGCTCACTTCTGTAACACTAGACTTTAAAAATCCAGCTTGGTTTGAGTATTTGAAGTTAGCAAGGAGGTGCATGCTTCTCCCCATTTATAGGTGAAAATGTGTTAAGCAGAAAGACATATTTTACCCAGTCTCATAATCTAAGTCCTTGCTTCATTACTTACATTATTCTCTGCCAACTGTATTCCATTTAACGTGATGTAAGAAGAGTTCATTCCAAACATATTTCTTTCTGTTCTGTCTCTGCTGCTTGAGCTGGAGTTCATCACCACAAGATGATTCAGTGACACATCAGCAGACAATGCCGAGGCTCCCAATGACAGTCATAAACTCTTTCCTATCACGTTATGTTTGAAGCACTTCTTTTGAGAGCCTGTAGAGGGATTCAGAAAAGCTTGTGCTAGTTCCCAGTTATTTTAAGCCTGAATGAGCTTGGACTCATCCTCCAGATAAATGTATCGCAAAGTGTATAGCATTTCTTTTTAGAAAATGAGAGGATTTACTGTTCAAAGAATGCCAGCCTTGCCACTGAATAATTTAAGAGGTGCACTTCATCAGTGTTTAACAAAATGTGCTGGCCATGATGTTGTCAGTTTGTAATGAGGTGAGGTAAGGTAAGGGATCTGTATGCAATCTATCAGTGTATTGCAACTTCCTGAGAGGCTGGTTTTTACACTGGTCAGTAATAAACTCATTTTGCAGAAAAAATCACATCCCTATTCATATAGATTATCTCAGAGTGTGTCAGAATTTTCTCTCTCCTAAGATGGTTAGCCTACATCTATTTTGTTCTCAAGTATAGGTGAGAGTAGGAAAAGAGCAAATGGCAGTGATTCGAAAACGCCTTCATTCATTATGTGTGTTTTGTAACAGTTTTGAAGAAAGATATTCAGGGAGTTGCGTTTTGTAGTGAGTTCCTGTTTCTTCTTTTAACTACCAACAATAAACAGATTTTTTTATGTCAAACTGATCAAGGCAGAATAGATCAGAGTTGTCCTTCAAGATCTAATAGAGACAATAAGGATTATTTTTTATTTTAAAATGTGGAAATTACTCTCCCTGTCGGAGAGCAGTATGTCACCCAACCATCCCCCCATTACCACCGTTTAACTTATGATAAAAAGGGCCTTGCATCTCACTTTATAGGCATGACAGGAAGGAGACCTATTAGTAAAGATTTAATAGATCTGGAATAGAGGGTAATAGAAATTGAATTGGTGTAATTTATGTGGTACTAGCAGCAATATGATCTGAAAACCTTCAGAGGTTTTCCCTTCTGCAGTGGATTGAAATGAGAAGGTGTTTTCAAGTCATGTTCCTGCAAGGTGTGTACTGTCAGTGTGGGTTTTTTTCACACTTGTTTTGAAATTTTGAGAGTGTGTGTATTTAATCTGAAATGTTGGAAGAAAATTCATTTTTTTAGCCAGTAGTCCTAGTGAATGGTAGTGTTATATAATTGCATCATCAGTTAACTCACGCTCTTCCAGATTCTCCCTCATTAATATTTGAACCTGTTGTCCAGTTCCAACCTGTTTGAAAGAAAGTTTGGATATCAAATATGTATTAATTCATGAGTGGTAGGAGTAGGGAAGAAAGTTATCCAGATTTATTGTGCTACTGCAAGAAAGGCAAGTAGAATTTTGTTGTTCTCCAATTGAAGAGGCAGAGACTGGTAGCTGAGATAGGAGGCAGCCAGTCACGTCATGCAGAGCTCCAGACTGGAAGGTTAAATCCCACTTGTTTCTTACCCAGCAGGGAAGGATGGAGAAAGAAGCTGAGAATTCTTGTAAAAGGGAAAAATAAATTACGGTGGTATAAACATGATGGGTATAACTTCTTGGGAGCTCAATTTTCAGTAGCTCTTTGCTGAACAATTAACTAAAAACTCATCAATAGCTCGCACTGTAAAAACTGTGTGTTCAAGATATAAAATTATTATAGGTTGGACTCCAGGCTCAGTTCTAAAGATAAATGCATACTGACAGTTGCCTAGTAGACAAGTATGTATAACAGACCAAATTATGACCTTGAATAGCAAACAGAATTCTGCCCACTTCAGTAACGTTAGGTTGCTTATGTAAGGAATTACTTTGCTCCACAGTTCTAGATGCAGTAGTCTATAATATGCAAACATGAAAATGTTCTCTTTACTGGAGCTTGACTGGAATTTACATGATCTGCTGCAGAAGTGAGCACAAGCAAGTGCTCATTGGAATCCAGTGTTTATTTCCAAGGTTAAAAGGAGTTTAAAATTTTGACTTATTGCAAAGAAGACAAAATGAAGAAACAAATTTTCTTTCTGAAATTTTAAGCCATTTCTGAACAGAGTGGGAAAAACTGATCCATTAAATACCCATGTAAATGATGTTTACTGTCTCAGCAAGTAAAATGGCTTTTTTGACTGTGTAAGGATCAACATTTCTATAAAAAACAGAGCTGAAAGGTTGTGGGTGAGTAATGTGAGTGCTGTGTGTGAGTAATGATGATCTCTCCCACTGTTAAAAAATTCCTTGGGGGGAAAATACAGTAAAAAAGAAAATCAACACCATTAAACAGACTAACTTCTTATTTTATGCTTAAAAACAATGCCAGGTTTATGAAAATGTAGGATAATGTGATATGGAAGTCTTCCTTGGGCATGTCAGTAATACCAGATTGCAGCTCTTTGGAATTGAATAATGAGCTTCACAGTCATTCTTTGACATACAGTATGCCAGAGACAGGTAGGTTTTGTATTGGAATAGGAACTGGAACTTAAAAGCATTAAAATGAATTATAGAAAACCTCTCAGTTGGGGAGATTGTCTCTGTGTGAACAGAATAACAAAACAAATCTGATAGTTTGCTTGGGAACTTTGCTACATTTTGCTATAATACTAAGTTTTATAAGATTTTTATTTTGTACAGTGCATGAATAAGGAAGCCTTATGGAGATAATTTAGTACGACGATGATAATGTTAGAAATTTACTGAGAACAATTCCCTAAATTGGTTTTAAACCAAGACTCCAGAATAAAGGGTCTGAAAGTTGCATATTTTGGGTGAGATTCAATTAACTGGGTTCCTGACTGGAACCCTCCCTACAGGAGTTGCAAGGTGGATTTTTAGTTAAACAGTAAGCTTTTAACATACTTTAGAATCTTCTGGCAGAAAGTACTTGTATGTTCCTTGTGGTTTACCCCTTGTGAACATCTAGTTTTATCTAAATTATTTACAAATCTGAGACCATGGTGTAAAAGATGTACAACAACAGGGACAATGCAAGTGCCTTACGCACACTGCAGCCAGATCCTCTTCACTATTTACCACCACGACTTTCTATATGAAGGGGATTTCTGGCAGTTGGCCATACTTTAAATGGTGCTTCATGTCAGGATTTGAGTTTTGCATCCTAATCTTAAAAAAAATGGACTCCTAGATGTTAATTAATTGCCCAAGGCACTGAGGCAATGAGTTTCAAAGCTTGGATAAAACCAAAAGTGTTTGGCTTGTAAGTATCCTGTTAGACAAGGTATTCTCCTAAATGTCAAATATTAGTTTATGGAAGTAACTGATACAACAATAATAATACATTGGTTTTGATGAGTCATATTTGTTTATGTGCAAGACCTAGGAATTACCTAAAGAGTTTCTGTATTAAGACCCTTTTCTTCACAGGCAGTTTAACACAGCATGTCAGTCCTTTTGTCTTCTGAGGTAACGACTTGAATCTTATTCTGTGTCACCCAGAGAATAATTATCTTTGCGTTACTATTCAGAAACAGAGTTTGGTTGATTTCTTTTAACTTGACAGCCATGTTTCTTTGGTTCAATAAATGTTATCAGGCATTCTTTGGCTGCTCCTATTGCATCAACTTTAATTAGGTTTTGATTGCTTTTAATTTCACAGTGTTTTCTCCTTAATAAATTGCATCAAATATGCTTTTTTTTGTTGTTGCATCAAGTTTAATTAGTTTTGTGCTCTGCTTACTCTATTTTGCTTGCTCTTTTTTTAAAAAACAACTCCTCCACAGCTTCTTCCTCTGAATATAACTCTGAGTCACCAGTTCTGACAGTTGTGGTTAAAGGAGATTATAGAACCTCTGATCAGTAAACCTGTCTCTCTCTAGAGCTGTGAGAGACCTGCATCTCACCAGGAAACACTAGTGGTGAATGTGGCCCATGGTAGAAAGGTCAGTTTACACTGTGTTTTTACATTACAAAGACATGCTGCAAATTTTAAATTCAATATTTCTTCTAAGCAACCTTGAACAAAAGCAATGTGATTCAAGTGGAGGTCTGTTTCCTTCGTAGGATAACATAGAAGTAAACTGTTTAGCTAGCCTGTTGAAAGTGAAAGGCCTGTGCCATTATTCTTTAAATACAATTGGGTGCTTTTGGAAGGCCACGTTCTGTGGGAAGAGCAACAGGAGATTTCATGAGAAGAACCAGTTCTCACCCTAACCATCTAGTTGTAAGTATTGTAAGTTGAAATGCACAGACTTGGAATTAGACCTTTGACATTCTCTAGTTTTCCTGACAGATTTATAGGCAAAGTTTGGTTCTTTCCAAATTCTATTTAACCCATGCTATGTAGGAAAGATGTCTTTTTAATCCCATTCCTTGGAATCACCTGGAAATCTCTGTGCTCCTTGTTATTTTCTTCACTTTTGTATGGTTTCACTGAAGATTCCTTTAGTGAAAATCTTCAAGATTTTGAGTAATGAGTTTCAGAAAGGTCCTTGAATAACATTGAGAGGTGAGATTTCAATACGCTGCTTCTTTCCGTAGAAGAAGGTGTAGATTTCAAAGAGACAAACGAGGAAGAACCTGTATCTCAGAAAAGAACTGAGGAATGAAGAAGGAACATAGATGGCTTCAAAGGAGCTCAGAATAACATCTAAAAGAACACTATAGGACAGGAAAAGAGATTGCCTGACTTCACTTCCAAGTACTTTAGGTTTCAGTAGCTGAATGACTTTTCAGTGAGATACCATGGGGGTAGAAACTGACTCAGGGGAAAGTGGTAATTACAGAAAAAGAATTTTATATTTAAGGTGCTGGGTTAGGATTTATGAATCATAGAATCATAGAATAGTTAGGTTTTGAAAGGACCTTAAGATCATTTAGTTCCAACCCCCCTGCCATGGGCAGGGACACCCCACACTAAACCATATCACCCAAGGCTTTGCCCAACCCAGCCTTGGGATGGAGCCAGGGATGGAGCATTTGCAACTTCCCTGAGCAACCCATTCCAGCATCTCATAACCCTCACAGGAAAGAACTTCCTCCTTATATCCAGTCTAAACTTCCCCTGTTTAAGTTTTAAC
>NDXB01015920.1:253493-269842 GCA_002631895.1 Agapornis roseicollis | reverse complement strand
CCAAAAAAAAAAAAAAAAAAAAAAAAAAAACCAAACTAAAATCCAGACTAAAATTTGAGGAGGATGTGTATATGGGTATATCTAATTTAGATTTCCAATAAACAAACCACCAAAGTAGACTTAATTATCAAAATATGATTGCTTCTTCTGCCCTCCTCTCCTCCTCTGATACGATCATCCAGAAAGATCAATTATTTTGAGCATCCTGGAATTTGTAAAAGTAGAGAATCAAACCTTACTAACATATGAACATGCAGCATGATGTTTCCTGTTTTATGGTCTAGGATCAAATCATGCATCTAATATTGCATACAGCACATTGATGTTATTAATTGTTCTATTTTAACAGTTCTATTTTAGCAGTTCTATTTTGGTTTATGGTACTTCCAAAAGCTCTAGCTGACAAAGGGGGCTTACTGTGCAGCATGTTCTACAAAAAAGTGATATAAAACTTTCTGATGCCAGAAGGATTTGCACTCTAGGAGGTTAGAGAAAGGCGGAGAAGACATAGGACTGAAGTGATTTGCTCAAGGTGGAACATCAAGGTCTGGAATCACTGAACTACAGGGCCACTTCCTAGGAGTCTCCCTCCGTTTCTAATGAAGCAGATTGGTAAAATACCTTTTTTGTTGTTCTTTAAATCAAGAATAATAAATTCTTTATATTCTTTGTTGTGTTTCTGGACTGCCAAAATGTTCTAGCCAGAGAAAATAGATCAGAAATAAAGGGGCAATATGTTTTATTGCAGCAATTTAAGTATTGACAAGACATCACTCTAGCATGTGTTTAAAAGAACTATCACTCTAAGACTAGCCTGATTCTGTAGGGAGATATAGGAAAGAAGAACATTTTTTCTGTGGTCAATAAATCTAACACTAGTTAGTAAATTTAGAATCAGAACTTCAGTTGCTTGTGCTGTAGTGGTAATTTACTTTTCATAAGGCTACATGGGAACTGCTTAAAAAAATCAAACTTTAAAAAATCCTATTGGTCGTTTTGCATCCTGCCTGAGCCACACACAATAGCAAATACTTACAATGAGAATAGCTCCACTGGAGCAATACTAATACATTTACCACAGCTCCCACTCTGTCATTATGCACAGGAGCCTGTGCTTATCCCTTTTTAAATTGGAGACTCTTTTAACCAGGAATCCCCAGGATGAAACTGAACCATTTTCCTCACGGCAAAACAAATCCTTCTCTGGTGAATTTTGTTATTGTTTATTGTTATAGTGTTTTATCAGCACTAAACTGTATGAAAGCTTCAATTAGTTCTTGATGAATGATCCCATAAAATCATGTAGTTTCATTTCCCCTGCCACCAGATATTTCACTGAGTGTTATTAAATGAAATATAATTGGGACGGGAGTCAGGAAACTTGGAGTCTTCTTATTTTCCTTTTGGGCTTGAACGTTAGAGTGTGCCTCAAATATTTCATTTTTTAAAGGTAATGGCTTTTTCTTTTAAACTGCAAAATGCTCTGCAGTTCACTATTGTTTAAGGCTGCCACACTATAAGCAGTTAACACAAGAGTAGATAAATACAAGTATTACAGCCATTTTCTGCACAATTCTCCTCTGCCAGTAGCTTTTGCGTGACGAAGACTAAGTAAGTTTCACTGGAAAAAAATATTCCTCCCTTCTGTGAATAAGCACCTTGCATTTGTCTCTGATGTAACTGCATTGAATGCAACACAATTACAGTAAGAATAAGTATAGCTATTTCTTACCACACATTTAAATTCCATTTTCTTATTACTAATGTGCTGTATTTTGGAATAGAAAGTTTGCTTCAGCAGGATGTAGAGAACAAGTTTTTCAGCAAGTAATTAAATCTTTTTTTTAAAGGAAGCATTCAAATACACTACTGTTAATTTTGTCATTTTTCTTAGGCTTCACATCCAAACCCAGATTTTGCAGAGCAGAATCAGTGTCACCAGTGTCTGCATTCACATTTCTGAGATCTGGACTCATCTGTGGGGCTATGCTGCAATAAGACTCCATGAGAGCCTTTCCATTCAAAAAATAGTTCTCTCTCTTTTATCAGATTCTCCCACCTGGCCTAAATGCTAGCAAGAAAGGTTTGTAAAGGATTGTCACATCTGGATGGAGGCATTAAGTGTCAGTTCTCATAATTGAAGAAAATTCCTCTGAGTAGTTAAGACTTTTTGCAGCCTGTCCAGAACTATTGAAGGATCCTTTGGCTTGTCTTTTCATTTATTTCTCAAATATTGCAAGTCTATATACCTGATGGTGCTACTGAATATAGATGTTGCTGCAACTACCAGTGCTTCACAGCAAAATAGTTTGCTGAATGGGATAAATTTGTTTATTGGTATCAGACCTAAACGTCACCCAGTAAAAAAGACAAATATCAGACTATTATAACATCAGTGTAATTTACTGCAAAAGAAGATTTTTTTCCCTTCATATGGTGGAAGTTGAGGCTGCCATCATGCATTATATTCTGGACATACATTTTTGGATCTGTTTAGAAGCAGGAAATTAAATCATCAAACATCACTAAACACAAGATGCAAAAGTTTCAGGTTTTATAGTTCCATTAAAAACTATAAGTCATACAGCTTTGTGAAAGAATTTTACTAATCGCAGTGCTCAGGGTATATTTTCACAGCCCCATGGGATCAGAAAGACTTCTTTCTTCATGGCTATATTACTGACTGATGAGACAAAAACCTGAAAAGCCCACCCTTCTGATCTGGGACTCGAGAACCAACTTCAGATACTCATTTTAATGCAAGTACCTTCTGTCAGGCAAACCATTCTTCATCCTAGCCAAACAGGGCTCTTCTGCTTCCCAACAACCCATGAGATATCCACTCCTGCTTGAAGAAAATGCCCGCATTCATAACTAGAAAGGTATCCAAGGACACCTTTGAACAGCCCAAGCTACCTCAATATCCCTCTCCTCCTGTATATTGCCTGACTTCCCTGGTATTGACAGAAGGCAAGTCTGGAAATTGGTAATGACTTTAACGTCTACATTAGCTAGTCCTACTAATAATATGCCAGAATACAAGGGGAGGCAGGAGAAACACAAAACCTTGAATATTTATTAGAGAAAGTACCTCTTAAAAGAACATACCCAACAAAAGAGATAAACGTGCTTTCTGACAGAGTGTTAGGACTCCCAGTTAACCAGGAGTATAAGTGCATAAATGTGCTCAGAGAATATTTCTTCACAACTCTCGAAGAATACTTTGAGTTCTAGAGATCAAAAGAGCTATATGAGCCAAGTGTTATTGGTGTATTAGGTTGTGATCAGTTATGAATAAAAGAAGAAAAAGGAAAATACCAGAGTAAAATTGTTTTCCTCTGTTATTCTTTTCTTTTTATCAATATTTGTTTTTAAAAGTAAGAGAGTTCTACAGGGCTCTGGTTAAATAAGACCCTTTTTGTAATTATAAATGTACACATGTAAGAGTTTCTTTAAAGGAAAATAGTAGCCTACTGGGTATTCTGGAGAGAGGGCTTGTTCTCTTCCAAATTTTCACAGTGCTTTGGGAGTTAGTCCTCTGAGGGTTCATAGTGCTGGTGGGCTCCCACTTTAAAGAACTTCAGATTGCTGAGGGTGGTGTTTCCCCTTTGAAGACTGTTACATTTTTTAACAGATCCTCCTTTGAAGATATTCATATCTGTGGGGTTCTCCAAAAGAGTTGGGGGAAAAGTCCCTTGTTGATGCTATTTACCAGGTTAGAATTTCAAACCTGGGAAAAAATAGCTGATCCCTGAGAGGAGGATGCTCTTTTTGAAGCAGTTCAGATGGTTTCAGTAGGCATTGTTTCTGAAGTTCTCATTGCTAGAAGGTGTCTGACTTTAAAACTTTACATCATACACAATGTCACAGCAACACTATAGACAAAATAGGTTTGTTTTTTTTTTTTTTAAGGAAATATGAAATATACTGCTATGAAAGCTTTTTTTAAGATACACATCCTGTTTGCTTGTTTGCTAAATGCATAGTTTGTACTAAGTATAACGATTGTGCTCGCTCTGTTACAATAATCTCAGCAGAAAGGTTCTTAACATGCAAAATCTCTGATAATCAACATTTTGACAACTTAGAAAAAGTTCTGCTCTTTTAAACCATTGTGCTTATATTTGCCTGCTTCGTATTTTGACTTGGGATGACCTGAACAGTCCTTTGGTGGAAGCAACATGTAAAGATTAACATTGTTAGGATACTTGTTAGGATACTCCTAATTAGAAATGGTTTCCTACAAAAGTCATTTAAAACACATACCATTCCAAGAGAGGTACGATAGAAAGTAATAGAACAGTGTGGAGGCACAGTGTAAATTTCTAAATGGAAGGAAGGAACATACAACCGAAATATTTTTAAAAAACTTATATGTTTTGAAGGTCTGTCTGTATAAAGCAACAGAAAAATGCTTCCTCCTCCATGGCATTTCTACACAAAAGAAGTTTGACCAAAGTAAACATAAAAAGCTAGTTCTACTTATTTGTTTTAAAATACCACACTTGTTACTACAAGAAGTCTACTGAGGTAATCTCTACCAAGGCCATCAAGACAGTCTTTCTACCAAGGTTGCTAGTATATGGATATAGCACAACTAGACTTTGATTAAGCAGAGATAAAGGGCAAGTAGATGAAAAGCAAAAGTAAGCTGTTAGCTGTTGAAGGGAATTGAGCAGAACAGCAGCACTGATGGCTGGTCTTTCAGAAGACAAATGAGTGTTTGGCATTTCTGTCTGTTTGCTCAGGTAGGTTTTAGAGGGAAAGACTGAGGACAATAAGGCAAAACTTTTTTCTTTCTTAAAGACTGTCTACTCAGAAGCATATAGGTTATAAAAAACCTTAGTTTTTAAGATCTAATCTAAATGCATGTTGCAGCAAAGTGCACTGGCCTTTCAGCAATGAAGAGCTATGCTGTTTTTGTGAGAACTTGAACTGGATGCCAAGGAGTTTACTAATATCAAAAGAAATTTAAACAAATTTCACTGTTTTCTATAACTAACGGTAAGGTAGGCTTTGTAGCAATGTTCTGGTGTGGGTGCTCCAGTCAGTAGATCCTGTCATATGCAAAGGCATGAAAGTTCATGTACACACATACAGAAAGAACACTTAAACAGCAAAGAACACTGCCTTCCTTTGCATTTGACAGCTATAGGCTTATATAGACATGCTGATGAACTATTACTCTGGTATTTGAGGGGTATTTAAGGCTAGAGAAGTATGATTTCTTGCCTTGAAATAAAAGAATACAGAGGAGAAAAGATTTGTAAATGGTTTCCCAAGTAACCTTGTGTATTTGTCAAGCAAATAACGTAGATGGTGAACACACACAGAAAGGCCAAACAACAACAACAAAAAAAGCATCCAGCAACAGCATAGTATATACTGATTAATGGATGCTATAGATATCTTACTGTTCTGTCTGCTTGGTTAGCTTTGTTTCAAATCTGATACAGATCTCATACTGCAGAGCCGATCCTAAAATAGTCTGTGTTTCTTTAAATTCAGGCAATGCATCACTTTCTATTACCCTGTGTCACATCAGTCTATGCCTGTAAAGGATGAGTTATGTGGACATGAACCAGCATGAGAGCCCAGTTCAGACAAATCTGAGATTTCATGAAAAAATCAAATGTTCATATAGAGAAATTCTTTCTTTTTTATTACAGCACACATTGTTTATGTAGAAAAATTTAGAAAGGAAATTATTTGATGCCTTATCTGTTACAGTCCACTATGGGCTCTTTTTTTTAGGACAGAGTCCTTGGAAGGCATTTTTCCAGTAGCCATTAAAGCTACACAACACCCAGCTTCCAGCAGAAAAGAGAAACCATTTACCAAATTTTCTCAAACCCCAGAAACAGATGACAGCAGTTTTATACAATGACCTCGTTAGCATAGAAGAGCTGTATTACCATTTATACCAATATCCTTCAATATTCTTCATGTGTTGCAAAAAAGGCATTAAAGTGGGTGTGCTGACAACAGAGTTTAGTGGAAAATAATCTCCTGAGCTGTGGTCCACACTAATCTTTTGGGCTAGACCAGCATGCCAGTAGTTAAGCCCAAACATCCTTAGCATCAATGTAGCCTTACCTGTTACCACAAACACAGGTTTTAGGCTTCAAAACACCAACTAGGTCTCCAGAAAGTGAAAGTAAAGGCACAGACTGTCCAGCAGGATGGAGGCAAATGCCTCCAGTTGTTTACAGTGGAACTCCAGTACTGATAACAGGCAGGATAAGTAACAATACAGGCTCATAATACAAAGTCTGGAATGACTTTTCAGATTCTAAAGATTTATAAACTCTTAGGAAACCTTCTGAAACCTGTGACTTCAAGACAACCAGCAAACATGCATCAAACCCAACAGCAAACACACACAACATCTCAGTGGAGAAAAGGGAGAGAAAGTAAAGGAAAAATGCAGTTAAGGATGACTCCCCAGGAGCCCTGCTGCTCCACTGAACAGTAAAGGTTGAGTTGGATGTGCAATGCAACCAACATTCCAACACTGTTGATCCCAGCAGTCATTCCTCGTTTGTTTTCTCATCTTGCCACAGGTTTGATTTTCCAGTAATGTTTTATGTGAGGTGAGCCAAACTGTATTTCCTGAAGCATAACCCCAGCATGGGAACCGTAACTGAACTGTTCACAACCTAAATGTGTCTCAAGCACCATTGCTGACCACCACTGTGTTACATTGCAAACAAAACTGTAGTCTGTCTGTGTTGCAAGTTTAGAGGGCTAAATTATTTAATGTTCACAAAATGCCCCAAGATTAGAAAGCACAAACCTGCAGGTCAAGGAGCAGAAAAAGGATGGACTGCTAGCGTCAAAAATGAGCCTCCTGCATAAAAAAGGGCTATCTTTGGTATTATAAACAGGCATTTAAACAGCAAAAAGGATAGGCTTCTGCCCTTAGTTTCCTAGGTAAAGCTGAAAATAGGACTGCAGAAACAAACTCTTCCAAAATGCCTCTGTGTTGAAAGTCAAATGTGTATGATGAACATCAGCTAGACCAGAATTGATATCTTTTAGCTGTCATTAACTGCACTGTTGGGTTTTCTAAAGAGATTCTTCTGTTCAAAAGTGTAAATTTTGTGTGAATCTCAATGTTGATATTTGCAAACTTGGGAAAAATAGAAGCATTCTCCAAAAGGCTTTCTCCCCTCCCACAAAATAAAATTTGGAAATCAACGACCCAAGCATTTGCATTTAAACATTTATAAATGACCTTTCCAGGAATATCTCTTGGGACCAGTTTTTCTGGGGCTTTGCTTTGTATCAGTTTTGTTCGCTGCAACGAGATCATGCTTTACAGTAAACACCTCTGAGTGCTTCCTTCAGTTATACTGATTGTTATAATTTTGATAAATTATGCCATATGTATACATCTTACTACCCTGGCGATAATGAGAAATAGGAGACACCAGTGTTACTGGTGCACCTGAAGGGTATTGCTGAATACAGGTAGGTGATGCTTTGTGGCTAATTTTATGTTCCAAAACCCTGCAAGGAGCTGACAGCTTAGTCATATGTCAGGGTTACAGTGTAAAAGGTACTTGGATTAATTTCTTAGATTTTTATCTGATGTTGTCTTGAACCTGGAAAAAAAAAAAGGCTGGATCCTTTTAAGTAGGAGCTGTAAAATGATACAGCAGCACTACAGAGGATGTAAATCCCAACCCACTCATAGAACAGAACTAGCAAACTTGCAAACTCATTCTCTTCTTTTGTCATGTTTTTCTTAACCAACTAAATAGTAATAAAGAGTTTGGTGGCATTTAGCATTACCAAACACCCTACGTAATTTGCCACCTAGCCAAACACTGCTGCCTCCTGAAGTGAAACTGAATTCATGAGACACCCTCATCTCCAGACCTTGCTTCTCTCCCACAGCTTGTGAGCCCACTGCCAGAGATGGGTGTTTAGAGCAAACAAATGTCAGCATGCATTTGGTGGGGTGGCAATAGCTCTACATGCATTTATCTGCTTTTCATTACTTTGTATCTCACTCTCCAATTCTATTTACATTAGTTTTTATTTTAGATGAAATAAGGCTTCATTGATGCATCTTAACCACATTATTCAACACCCACCAACTCACTGACAATTGCACATCAATACATTTTAGTTAAGCATCTGTCTCCTCATTTGCTTCCTTGTCAAATTTGCAATTTATGTCTGCATAACTTTTCACTCTGTAGCTGCACTCTGCATGAAACAGGTAGAAAACACATAGCAAAATGCTACACTTACTCTCCAGAGCAAATATGTAGTGCAAGTTCATGCTGTGAAGATCCGAA
Organism: Agapornis roseicollis; assembly: GCA_002631895.1. Taxonomy (NCBI): domain Eukaryota; kingdom Metazoa; phylum Chordata; class Aves; order Psittaciformes; family Psittacidae; genus Agapornis; species Agapornis roseicollis. The sequence continues at coordinate 261,533 of NDXB01015920.1, read as the reverse complement.
AAGTTCTTTAGGGTTACATATAGGTGTGAAAATCATTGTAATGTGCTGTTGAAGCCATAGCCTTAGCTAGGCAATAATTAAATCATTAAAAAGAGAAAAAAAAGCAACATTAAGCCCTTCTACTCAGAAAGAAGGCTTTCACACCATTGAAAAGGGAAGTAGTTTTAAAAGAGTAATCAAGAAAATAAAATTTTATATTTAATTCTGAAGTAGAATATTTAATTGTTAAAACATCTTTCCTTTGTATCTCACCAACTCACCCCCCTCCACTGCTCGTTTCCCAGAAGAAATCAGCTTTTTCTCAAGTTTATATCAAGCAAAAAAATATTTTCTTGTGGCAGCTGAAAAGCTTACTATCAAAATCCTGAATATTTTATAGAAAATAATATTATATTTATTTTTAAGGGCATTCTACCTTCAACACAAATGCATTTTCACAACAAATCTATTGCGTTGTCCTGACATAGTTACTGCAAAGGTTTTTCCTTTGCTTTCCCAAGGGCCCAATTGATTTATCTGCCAGAAGCCTAAAGCCCCAAAATAAGATCGCTTTGAGTTTACAGAGGTCATTTTTCATTGTCTAAATAAAAATTTCTAAACAAAAATCTCTCATCCTGTTAACCGCAGGGTCCTTATCTCCCCAGAGGCTACAGAAACCTAAGAGAAGCCATTTCAATTCTTTTATGAAGAAAGATAAAAGCAAGTTTTCGATTAGAAAGCCAAGAAAAGCCTTCTTATTAAATGGTGGTAACAGTAACTAGTCGAAAAGGCAAAACCGTTCAAGGAAGGGGAGAAAAGGGAAATCATTATGCATGAAGCAAACACTATACATGAGGCTGCCAAGGCAATCTGAGGCAGTGACATTCGGGAAGAGAAGGGAAGTTCACAAGCCTTTGTAACTGCTTATAGTTCATTCCCATCTATTTAAAAAACCTGTTTTATCAGGCACGTTTTCTTAATTGTGTGTCCATAGCTTTATCAACTAATATTAAATGCATGTTAGAGTAATTATGTATTCAGGCCCACTTTCTCTTGATCTGTCATCATTCAAAGCACTTACACAGGGTTTTGCTGGGTTTTGAGATGGCATGTGATTCCAGCCCTGGAATAGTAGATTCTGCAGTGCTAAGCTAAAAGTGAAATTATTAGAAGTTCCTTCATATTCCAAGTTACGATAAAGTGACATAAACAGAGACATTAATGGTGATACACTGGGAAATCATCCAGACCTGTAAAAGTGAAAGGTTTTTGGTGTTTGGAAAAATTCTTAGCATATATGACTGAAGTACCCTATTAGTGTTTTCCTTTCTCCTTACTTAAGAGAAGGGAAATAAAACAGCATTTAGGACACTATGTAATTCTTTAGGATGCCAGATGTAAATATCTAACCTACTATTTGAAATGCCATGTTGAAAAATCTACCTACAATTCCTTGTGAGGAAAAAAAAAAGTCAAACATAAAAAGAGGAAAGATACTGAGGGCTGTTTCCCCTTTATGAGGATAAGGATTCAGAACCCTCTGACTCTCACTGTTTAAGATTTTCTTCTGCACTAAGTTATACCCCTAAATGTCTAGGTGAAATCCATACAGACACAAGGATGATATAGTTACATCCTTATCCTGCACTACAAAAATCCACACCTGGACTTATTTGCAATCATCACCAGTAAAACAAGCCAGCTGAAGTGGATTTCTCCAGCCCTTCCCAGTTGTGCCCGGCACATTCTTGAATATGATGCCTGTTTAAAATGTTGAGAATAGTTTTGCCTATCGGAGATGACAACGGTGCTTCCCTGCCCTCACACATAATTCAACAGAACCAAAATGGAACTATATTTCTCTTTTTCCCTGCTCCCTTCCCCTGCATATCTATGATAACAAGTCATTTTTGTGCCTTAAGTTTGTATTTTCAACTACATTTATGCTCTTGAACAGAGAAAGAAAAATTTGGTTTACCCAATTCAAATCAAGAAGAAAATCTTACGTTGCTAAAGGCGGCACATCTCTTTGACTTCTGTGAGGTCAGGATTTTACCTCTAAAATGCAGCTTTGTGATGTTAATAACTTTAGCAGACACAGTTTAATTTATGCAGCCATCTTTTTTTACCTGTATTTTACTTTTATATGTTTCTATACTTACAATAGAGATATCCATCTCTAATTTTTTTAAAAAGCTATAAAAATTAGATTCCAACTACACCACCATTTGCTATGCTTACTTCATTACTTTTCATATTTAAATATATCATTCTTGCAAAAAACATTCCTTCTGTTCAGCAAAGTCTTGATCAAACCCCTAGTGCAGTCAGTGGATCACCCCCTTTGACTGCAGAAGGAGCTGGACCAGGCCTTAAGCATGGGGCTCTTTAAACATGTCTTTTTCTCATGTACTCACCTAGTTGTTCAACTAGATGTAACCAAGGAACATGTAAGTGTCACAGCTAGTGCACATGTCTCATTTTGGCAAGCAGATTTCCGAAATTTGACTCTGTATGGGGAAAGCAGCCTGGCTCCCAAATGCACCTTGTGCAAGTGTAAATTATTTTTCAATATTATTTTTTCGATGTTGCTATTACTTCAAAGCTCTTTGAATGTCTTGCATCCCTTGTATATGTTTGGAATTTGAAAAGTTAAAGCTGGGTGGTTTAATGTTATAGGCAAATTTATCATGAATTTTGACAAGAATTAGAGTTTTGCAACATCTGTCTTTTATTTTAGCCTTAAAGAAGTTTTTTTCCTATCACAGAGAGACTAGGAGAGAAGTTAATCACACAAAAAAAAATCAGAAATTTCATTTTAAAAGTTTCTTCAGCCTACAAAAGGCTTTGTGGGATCTTATTCTTGGAAGCCACAGACAGGCAAATAGAAAATAAGTCTCACATTTATAATAGTAAGGACAACTAGCCATCAGAATAGCAACAAACAATGCCAAAAGTAACATCAAGATTGATTGTCTTTCTGAAAGGATAGCCCTATTATACAGAGTTACTGAATGTAAGGCAGGGATTAATACCAGGATGTCTTTATGGGCTGTGCTAAACAGGAGGTCAGACAAGACAATCCAGTAGCTCCTTCTGGCTTTAGAAATCCCTAAATCCATGAAACCCAGGAACACTTTCTGTTGGAACACATTTGCTACAACTGCTGTGATTCACCCTCCTTGTTACTCTCTGGGGCTCCTTGCCAAGCACAGGAAAATAAGGTTTTAAGCCCAGAAGGATTTCTACAGTAATACAAGATATTGATCCCTGTGTTGTTTTCAGCAGCAGCTTGTTTCTCTGTCCAGGTTCCTTAGAATCCCAGTGTGCCCAGCAGGTTAATGCTGAGTAACTGCAAGATGTTATGAAAACATGGCACATATTTTACTATATGTTGTTCCATTATCCAGAAACAAGAGAGACATCGGTGTAGATTCAAGCCAGTGTTTATGAAAATCTGACTGTGTACTGAAATGCCAATGGTAGCTTACAGCCAGTGGCATCCATTCTGTAGCAATAGGCTAGACAGGGATGTTCTACCTTCTGAAGGCCATGAACTGAATGCAAGCATAGAAGATGGGACTGATACTTGGAAAACAACACCAATACAAAGAGACACATATCAGTGTGATGGGCATCTTAGAGCTGTAGAAAACAGAGGAAAACTGAACTCAGTCATTTCCACAGAAAACGTTGTGCTCCTTTCTTCTTTCTTTGGGCCAGAGTCATTTATTCTGTTTACTACTTCAAGATACCTCTTGGTCTCTTAGGGATCAAACTTATGCTCAACAATAACAGCTCCTTACAACAACAAATGTTATATTACCTATGGGCAATGACAGCATCAGAGGGATTTTAGCTGGGACATCCAGCTAAAGGCTGCCTCTGGAAACCCTATGTAACTTTTCTCATATAGGTTTTCCAACAGCTGCAACAATTCAACTGAACTCCAGAAACTGACCCTATAAGAGACAACCACTGTATGCATTACCAGAGCAAAGAAAGATTGTAGGCACTGGCCTATATGTGTGCTTGTCTTGCTATATGGGCAGAATACCAACCCACAGAATGGAATTTCCTATTTTGCATAGGTCATATACTATGACTTTTTAATGTTCTTTCGAGTTCTAGCCTTTAAAAAAGTCAAAAAAGAAAGGGTGGAGGGAGTTATGTTTGTTACAAAAATGCTCTGTGATACTGTGGCACTGTGCCTTTTTAATTCTTTTATTTTTCTTTGATGCTTGACCATCTCTTGCTCACATGTTCAGGATAAAGCACACCAGGCTTAGAGAGGACTTCCCTTTCTGGTCAGTTCAGGAGGAGTCTGGAGCTGGTTTTCTGCAGGAAGAGCTGGGGAGGATCAGATGACCTTCTCTCTGCAAGTTGAAGTCTTTCTTAATACATATCCACTCACAACACAGACCTCAGGTGCTGCTAACATCCTGATCTCTCCTCCTCTCACCAGAGAAAACAGCAGTTGTGTCCCATGAGGGATTAACCTAACCAAAGTCCCTGGGCTGGGGATAATGTTTTTACTGATGCAATAGATACAGCTTGTGGTTTATAAAGTATCAGATGAGATAACTTGAATGCCTTATGAAACCATGCAACTTGTCGGTATTTAAAAATCATAGATATATTATAGAACATCTGTTACGCTACACATCATAACATTTATTGTAACATACCGTACAATATGCTGCACTATGTTGGTGATAATAATAACTATGATAATTACACATACAAAAAAGGATGTGCGACTCAGAAGCATTAAGTATATCCAAAATATAAATCTCTCTGACAGTGTGTTCTCATCTATAATGTAAAACCCTACATGAAAGAAAAACACAAACAGCACAAGATATCTGAATTGCAGCTCCGATTGAGATCCAAACAAACTAAAGTTAGGTGTAAGGGCAGTATGTACCCAGGACCATAAATAAATAAAAGGAAGCAAGAAAATAGCCTCTTTTTACATCCAGACAGTCCAGAGAATAATAATGTGCTAGTTTTTCAAATCCAAGTAGCTATTGAAGATTGTAATGATTTCAGTCTAAAAAGCAATGCTGGAAAGCCTCTTCAGAGATTGCAAGCTCCCACTGTGCAGAAACATTGTGTCACTGCACATGGGTGTAATGGAGACAGACAAAAGAAATACTTCAAGGAAAGATGTGGGGGAGCACTGGATGATGTACTCTCCCAGAAAACCTAGTTATAGTTTTACCAGTGACATAAAAAAGAAAAGGGGGGAAGTAGGGGGGAAAGGAGGGGGGAGGAAGAGACAAGAGGGTGAAGGGGAAAATGGTCATTTCGTGCCCTAATCTGAAAATGCTATCTCCAAAACATGATTATATTACAAACAGAGAAGCTTAAAGTATCCTTTTCTATCATCAAAAATGGTACTATCAATTTTCTGTGAGAAAGTACCACAGCATGGTTCGAGGTTTTCCACACATCCTACAGTAACCTACCATTCAGGTCTGCTCTCTCCAGACTTCTCTATTGACCTTTCCATACAGAAAGAAATTGAGAAGCACCACAAGGGCTGTGTTAATCATTCTTAAACTTGTGTGCTTGCAGCTTATTTCACTCTGTATATTTAACTTGCCTTAAAAAAAAAAAATCAGCATAGGTTGTTACACAAACAAAAGACACACTAATTAAGGTGAAAATACTCAGACTACTTCAGTTTATACAAAGATTTAAGCCTGGATTATCATTTAAAGATGGTGAACATTGTATAAAGCATCAATAGTAATTACATTTTATTTACTTCCAAGGGCTGAGCCTGTATAATATTTATGAGGTGGAGAAAAATATTGTACTTTCAATAAATTATGTTTTCCAGGAATAAGTTGTCAATGTTTCTTGTTTTTTTCTTAGGGAAACACAATTTTTAAAAGTCTTTTTATTTTTTTAAATGCATCTACTTATACAGGGGTTCAAGCTTTGACTGAGAGAGGAGTGAAAGGAGAAACTCAGGATTCCTCTTTCCTATAGAAGGACATTCTTTATTCTGATAAATTCAAGTGACAAAGATTGAGCTCTAGGCAATGGTTAGGCACCTGGGAAAAATACATTAAGCACCTTCTTTCCATAGTGGGTAGAGTCGTTTCCAACTCTGATGTTTTACTGTTTTGAGTACAGTCAAAGCCTTTGTGTTTCTTGAAGCTTTTCAGTCAATACTTTTCTCAAGTAGGGTCCTACAGGAATGGAGATGTAATTTTAGAAATAGCCACCCAAAGTTCCTAAGGGAGCCAGCCAGGTTATTGCTGATATCTTGATTCCCAAACCGAGTGTTGACATTTTGCTCTTGCCAAGTGTCAGCAACAAACCCTGACAGAGAGGAAAGTTCCTGGGCATCAGTAGGACCCACAGGCCATGGCAGGGATGGAGGGTGGAGAAGAACCTCTCTGTACATTTCTGCTGCTGAAGCATAAAAAGAACCAGCAGCAATTCTGTCTGATTGACATTTGTTGAACATAAAAGTGGGGAAGGGGGGGAGGAGGGGTATGGGTGGGGAGTGGTGGAATTTCTTCAAAGATCTTCTTTTCAGCCCTTTGTCACTTCTAGCTTCTACTTCCTCTCAGACATTTGCATCCATGTAGTGGTTCCCTTCACTTCTAAATGTACTTCAGTGAGAAGACCATGGTGCACTCCTCAGCAACAATACTGCATCCAGATTGCATGCAAAATATCACTTACAAAAGATTCTAGAAATTCAAAATAGAACAAGAAAAACAAAGGAAAACATCCTGTGCAAACAAATACAGTGCGGTCATAGTTCCCCAGTGTCCTGGGTTCAGCAGTAGCAGTCATTTTTCTCCTTCTTAGTAGCTGGTGCAGTGCTGTGTTTTTGACTTTCAGCTTGGAACAGCGCTGATAACACCGATGTTTTTAGTTGCTACTCAGTAATGGTTACTCTGACCAAGGACTTTCTGAGTCTCATGCTCTGCCAGGGAGGAGGAGAAGCCCGGAGGAAGCAAAGACAGGACACCTGACCCAAACTAGCCAAAGAGGTATTCCATACTACAGCACATCATGCCCAGGATATGAACTGGGGGCAGTTACCTGGAAGGGCCAGATTGCCTCTCAGGTCAGGCTGGGTATTGGTCGGCAGGTGGTGAGAAGTTGTATTCTCTTCCCTTGTTATTTCCTTTATCATTATTATTATTGGTGGTATCAGCAGTGATTTGTGTTATACCTTAGTTACTGGACTGTTCTTATCTCAACCCGTGGGAGTTACATTCTTTCGATTCTCCTCCCCGTCCCCCAGGAGCAGGGGGAGGAAGAAGAAGGGAGAGAAAGTGAGTGTCTGTGCTGTCCTGAGTTACCAACTGGGCTTAAACCACAACACCCAGTAACGTATATATGTGAGAATCTTCAGGTGCAGAAATATTCCTTTTCAAACCCATGCTAAAACTGGAAGCTCTCTTTGGCGATTCAGAGTTTTCACTTTCTTGCCTGATGTTTGTTCTACACAAAAGGAGAGCCCAGCCTTTCATACACTTTTGCCCTGAAGTATTTTAACAAATAACCAGCTGGGTGCAAAATTCAGAGCAATCACCACATTTATCACTACTTGTAAGATCAGATGTCTGTAACCTAACTGTAACTAGGATTTTTTCTTGATTGTAGGCTCTAATAATCACTATCAAATTTGGTGCATAAGTAAATAATTGTAATCCTAACAATATTAGGAGATCTAAGATATAAAGCATAAAGGAATCCATTCGAGTAATGTATGTTTTACTTCATTTCCTTAGGATTCGAAAATAAATAAAAAGATGAGGAAAGCGGAAAGAAAAACATTAAAAAATAGCAGGATGTTGCTGCCACTGATGTCTATGGCAACTGGCAGAAATCCCATGCATTTTAATGGCAGTAAGATTTTCAATTTTTAGAACTTGTGCCCTACATATCTTTCGCCTTCAGCTCTTCTCGACAGCATTGACTACATGATGTTCTGAAATATGAACCTCCAAAATACAGTCTTGGCCTGCTGGAAAGGTTTATTCTTTTTTTTTTTTTTTTTTTTTTTTTTTTTTTTTTTTTTTTTTT
>NDXB01015920.1:217820-241086 GCA_002631895.1 Agapornis roseicollis | reverse complement strand
AAAAAAAAAAAAAAAAAAAAACAGAAAAGTGTGCCTGCACAGACTAGTCTTTTTCTGAGTTAGGAAATCTGTTTTTCCTGAAGCCAAGAAAACTTTCTAACACATTTTGGCAGACCATACAATAATATGCATTTAAACATGCATTAGAACACCCAACACAAAGGAACACAAAGAGGAGAAATTAGAGATGTGCATGCGGTTGCAGGATAGGAACTTACTAGGATCATATGGATGTTATGGGATAGCTTGCATAATTGCAACACTGCAATGGATGGTTCCCAGCTCTTCAGGAGGTATTGGTCAGGATAGCAAGGAGGGGGATTTCCCTGAATACTAGCAGGGACGCATGGAGCGATGCCTACGGATGACTGATGAGCCAGATGAGATAGAGTAAGGCGTACTCATGGAGGACCAACATGAGTAATGTAGTGAGTGTCTGCTACAGACAACCTGATCAGGGAAACAACTGGAAGAAGCAACCTGAAGGACAACACAGTGTGACAAAAGCCATCCAGGAAGTTTTGATAGTGATTTCATTATACATTTGGTCAAAGAGCTGATGAAGGATTCACTCTGTTGAATCTCATCCTTTCAGACAAGGAAGAACTGGTTCGGGATCTGAAGGTGTGAAAGTCAAGTGAGGCATTGATGCAGCATCCATAAGATGGTGCGGTCCAGGATACCAGTGGAAGAAAATAATGCAAAAAAGCAATATTACAACCCTGGGCTTCAGGAGAGGACTCTGGCATCTTCAGAGACTTGCTTGGAAGAATACTACTGGATACAGCCCTGGGGAGAAGATGGGTCCAAGAGCCCTGGTTGATTTTCAAAGATCACTTCCTCCAAGCTCAAGAATGGTACAATCCTATATGCAGCAGTCAAGCAAACACATCTGGAGTCTGCATGGATTAACAAGGAAGTCCTGACTAAGCTCATATGTGAGAAGGATGCCTACAAATGGTAGAAGCAGGAACAGGTGAACCAAGACAATATAGAGACACTGTCCAAGAAATGCATAGATAGGTTTAGGAAAGCCAAAGACCATCCTAAGTAGAATCTGGACAGCTGCATAAAGAGCTATGGGAAGGGCTTCTATAGGTGTATCAGCAAAAGGAAGAGAAAGAATTGAATCTACTGAAAAATGACACAGAGAAGGCCAAGGTACTCAGTGACTTCTTAGCTTCCATTTTAACTGGTAACAATCTGCCCTCAGAAATCTCAAGTCCCTGAGATTAGTGGGAGTCTGGAACACGGAAGCCTAATCCTTAGTGTAGGAAGATGGCTAAGGATCATGTAAAGAAGCTGGACATGCAGAAGTGCTGAAGGACATGGTAAATGTGATTGCAAGACCACTCTTTATTACCTTTGAAAGGTCATGGCAACTAGGGGGGGCTCCTGAGGACTGGAAGAAAGTAACTGCAACTCTTATTTTAAGACAGGCAAGAAAGAGGATCTGGGGAACTGTAAGTCAGTCAGCTTCACCTCAGTCCTTGAGGTAAAAAACAAAAGAACAAAGAAAAAACAAAGAAACAAATGAAAACAAAGAAAGAAAAAATCAAACAGGGAAAATTATGATGGAAACTAATTCCAAACATAAAAAGGATAGAAAAGTAATTTGAAGCAGTTAACATGGATTTACTGACCAAACTTGGGGACTGGACAACCTCTGGAAGTGCCATCCTGTTATTTTCTAATTCTACAAATTTTACTGAATAATAATGGGGAATAATTCATTCACAGATCATATGAGATTAAAGCATCAAATTCATCTTATCAAGCAACATTTTCCTATTCTTGGTTTTAAAGTACAGGAAAATTGGAAACATCTTGCATTTACACTATATGGTGCTTTTCTTTGTTGGATAGCACAAGTATGCAAAAACCTGAGTAAGATGTATCACTTTACACAGGAAAGACTTCAGGAAGAATTGGAAGTGGCTGCCCAGGAAAATGGTGGAGTCACTATCCCTGGAGGTATTTAAAAGACATGTAGATGTGGCACTCAGGGACATGGTTTAGTGGGGGACTTGGCAGTGCAAGTTGGCCTTGATGATCTTAAAGGTCTTTTCCAACCTAAACAATTCCATGATTCTATGAGTCTATCACCGTAAATTTCTTCTGTTGATTTCCTCTGAAGAAGAGCAGCACCTACCTCCCTGATAAAGTTCATCTATTCTGCATGCTGGCTGTGGCTTTGATGGGAAAAGGCTGATTGATAGGTCTGACTGTTCCCTGCTTTAAGGACATTGTGTTTTGGAATTGAATGTAGTTTGGTAAGCAGCACTACATATTTGTGGCTGAACAGTGATGCACAGGAATCAAAGATGTGGAAAAATGGGTGGTCTCTACAATAAAGTGGTAAAGACAAACACTTCTACTTAATAGTTTTTGCTGTGTAAGAGGCAAATGAAGGGAGCTTATGCAGTAACTAAGGACAAACTAGCTCTGAGAAGGAAGAGCAGAGCTAAAAGTTTGCACTATATATTGCAAATAAGTCAGTGTATTGAGGAAATGTAGATATAAATTTCCTAAAGAGAAAAATATACCTTTTTCTTAAACTTACATTATGCTTCATGTTTTCTTGTAACACCTATTTTTAACTACACTTTACTCTAAATACAAGGTTTTAGAATGGTCTAAATTAGTCTATGGTGATTACCACATTGTGCAATTCACTACTATTTTATTAATGCAAGATTAAAGATAATACTTTATTGGAAGAGGTAACAGCAGAATTAACCTCTATTTACCTTGACATAATAAAGATTTAATAAAACATGGGAAAATGTCAATGAACAGCGTAATTATTCTAACATGAAATTTAAATGTAACTTAATTCTGTATTCTGCATGTTTAATGCTTTAAGATTAGTCATCATTGTTCTTCTCTCCCCTCTTCCAGTGCATATTTTAAAATACTTCAAGCAGCCTCAGTTAACTTGCTTATTAAATGTATCCTAATTTATTTTCAAATCCAGAATCATTAAACCAAAAAATCAACTGTTTTCTGAAAGACGTTCACCAAACCCCTGCAACCAATATATATCTCCATATCTCACCCTTGTCCAAATTTTTCACTATTGAATAAAAGAAGATTCTTGCAGCTTTATTACATCAGACAGGCATCAAAGGGGCAGAACACATAGGATTGAAAAATAACACAGCTGCACTTTGCAACAGAGTATTCTGTATCTGGCCGTGTTTTGTTGTTCATGTAATACTTTTCAATAAACAAAGATGTCAATCAACTTTCTTTGCAGCACATCACATTTCAGATTTAAACCACTTCAGACACAGAGATGCCCCAAGCTCACGCGTTTAACAGATAAAAATTCAACTTTCTGTCAAGGCAGAATACAGTATTGATTGTAGACTGTATTTAGGCTGGTGTCTGTTGGAGGTATATTACTTTCAAACTCATACAAAGTCCACTATAGAGACATAATGCAAAATACGTTTCTTTCTAGTGTAAATTTTTTTTTCATACTCTGCATTGATTAGCGCCAATTTCTAAATAAATGACAAAAAAAGCAGCCAGGGCTAAAGTCTACCCAGAAATCAGTGATGGGGGGAGTTACAAAAACACGATAGTAATCATGAAAACTTTGATCACTTGATTTGATTCTAGTGCTTTGTAAATTAGCATAATTATTCAAACACGCTTCATTAAAAATCACGACTGTACGAGTCCTTCAGTTTAATGATCCAAGAACATACAGAATGAGCTAAGCTTTAAATAAATACATCAACTTTGTACTAAATGGCCATGTCAGAGACTCGAGGGTTATTTGCTTTTAAAAAAATACTGAATGCTTTCTTGTTCCTTGCACAGTGTAAGAGGCTGCCAACTTGCTACAAGGTGCAGTGCGCTAGCTAGCATATTTTACTGTTTCTCCTAACATCCACCTGAACTTCTCTTGAGATCCCAATAGGTTAGAAACTATGTCACTCCCAAGCTACTGAGAGATTGACATAAAATTCCAGTAAAACTCCAACTAATTACATTTGAACTGTGTCACAGTTGATTTTGACCTTTAAAGGTTGGCAGAAGTTTGACAGTCCTTAAAGTGGCCCCACAGCCTATAATACTTGGTCTATAAAACTTGCAAGGAATGAATAGGCTTCAGAAATTAAACATGACCAACGAAGTACTCTGTTTATTAATACACAGTGTCCCAGAAAAAATCAAATACACTTATCCATGGCAACCAAAATCATTGAGAATGTGCTGACATTCTCCTAAAACTGTAGCTGACAAAACACCAGTTGGCAGCATTGAAGGGTTAAGTGAAACTTAACAAATTTGACAGAGGAAAAAGAAAACAAATTCCAAGTTAAGTTGTCACTCTCTGCTTAATTCTCTCTATATATATCGAGACATGGCAGGGCAGATCTTGTGTGTTGCTGTGAGTCAGGTTCCTGTTAGATTGTTAGTCTTAATCTGGCTGTTTAGTTTGCAACTTTACATTTCTATAGTAATGGGTAATTGAGAACCAACATTTTACTCACACACAACAGTTATCTGTGCTGTGAAGTATCATTCTACAGCACACTACTTCATTAAAAAAAAAAATAATAATAAAATATTAGTTGCCCAGAAAAACAGTGCACAAAATCTCTCACTGCTGGCTTTCCAGTTATGATTCAAAATGTCCTACTGTCCAGACCGCGAACATCCCAGCGTCATCTAAGTACTCTAAAGATACTGTAACAAAAGCCATGTGTCAGCAACACCACTAGCTGGCAAAGAAACCTTTTTGTTTCAAAAATTCAAACAGTAATTTGCAAGTAAATAAATTAAGAATATTGACTCTTTTGAATTTGAAAAAGTTGTTCTTTTAAATTAAAATGCTAAAGTAATTCTGACAGAAAATGGGGTGGTTTCTGAAGGTTAATTATTTTTTATAAATGCCTGCAATTCAGAAATCACCACCTTTTACTGCATTTCTGCAATATTTGGATGGAGTTTTCATATAACTGTGGTGGATAAAATATTTCTTAACCCAGATTTGAGTCCTAGTGACAGATTATGAAGATTATGCGATTCATAGTCTACATGTTATTACCTATTATTCTCAGAGAGACAGTTCTCCAGAAAACTCTTGCACTTAATGTTTTCTTTCAACAGCCAGGATTTTGTAGTGTAGTGGAGAAAGACATAGTAGATTATTGCAAACTCCCAGATTGTGTGGGAGACAGGATTCTACAAATGATCATGCACGCTCCAGTACTGTTTGCTGCTCCTTGGGGAAGAGGAAGCTTCATGTTTATCAGGCCACTAAAAAAAAGAACTTAAGAATAAATAAAGGAGCTTACTTTGTTTTATCAAAGAGTGGGTCAAAACACTTAAAGTTGCAGAAAGGGGAATTAATTTCAAAAGAAAGGCCAAAATTAAGAAAGAAACTCTCAAACACATTTACCAGTTGAAAGTTAATTATTTCACCATCCCAGCTACCCTGTGGGGCTGGTCACAGGACTTTACTGTGAAAGACAGTACTGGCACACTCTCCTCGTTTTAAACCAGGCTACCCAAGCAGTACCCCTCCTATTGGAAAGTGGGAAAATATTAAGAAATGAAAATACTGATTATACTGTCTTTTGTTCTCCATACTGTAATTTCCAGCACCTACTTTTCCCAGTCCTGAGAATGATCAAGCACTATAACACCACATGGCAATGCAGAGGATTAGAAATTTTCTCACCACCCAGCCCCAAACCAATTAACCTCTTTTAATTAATACTTTTGCTGTGTTGCTTAATTTCCATTTCTTATGCTGGCTTGTTATGGCTGATTTTTTTCACCCTTTTGAAGATGCAAAGGTAAAATTTGTCAGTAACAATATTTGGAAAACAATACTTTTGTAAGCATAATTTTTAGATTATAATGGTTACTCTGCCATGAATTTAGCATAAAGACACACAGGATTTAGTTGCTGGAGATATTCACAATGAGGAGCATTGTGAGAAGAAATTCATAAACTCAGTGGCATGCATCAATATACCCAGTTTATTTAAGGAGACTCTATTGGGGGTATTGTTTCTCCTCATTCTGTCAGTGAGAACTTTAACAACTGCTAAGACTTCTCAAATATCATGGATAATGTCTTAGCCACTTCATCCACTATTTCTCCCAGGACCCATGGATGTGTCTTATCAGCTTCCATGGACTTGTGCACCTTCAGGTTCTTTAGATGGTAAACCTGATCTTGTCCTACAGCAGGCACTTCTCCATTCTCCCAGTCCCTGTCATTGGATTCTGTGACTTAGGTGGCATTGCTGGAGAACTTGCTGGTGAAGACCAAAGCAAAATACTCATTGAGTCCCTTAGCCGTCTCCATATGCCCATATTGTTCCATATATGGCACTATTCCGCTGTAAGATTTCCACACATTAGTGACTGAGAAATCAAGTATATTCACCAAGACACCTGAGTTATGATTGATTTTCTAATAGTCTTTCTGTATCAGTTTTGAGAAGGAAGATTTTGCACCAGGGAGGAAAGAAGGTGGCACCATTAGAAAGAAGACAGTCTTGGCTTTATGTCTGGAGTGCTGACTTGGCCAGCTGCCCCTCACAGGAACCTTTACCATCCTATAGCCCAAATAACACACCAGCAGCAAGGCAGCAGCTCATTATGTACCTTAAGCAGAAATAATGGCAAAGTTGAAAAGTTCCATGAAACCCTCTGTAAGTGTGGTAGTGCTAAGGGCAAAATAGAAGTGAACATGTTCCATCTATTGGGTTAGGGAAGGGGGCCTGTCAACATTTCTGAAGGTTAAAGCAAAGTCAGGAAACAGTAAACATTAAGGTTTGATAGAAGAAGCAGATGCTCAGGAATGTCCAGCTTTAATATGCCTTTGCTAAGTTGAATATTAAGGCAAAATTTCATACATATAAAATGAAGAAAGCTGGACAGATTTGGCACTGTTACAAGTCCAGGTCTGCTCATCATCAGGTAAGAATGGTAATCTTAGCAGAGGCAGAATGGCTGTTAGTGAGATTGTCATTAGTGAGCCACCCAAACCCTCCAGTCTAGAACAGCTATTCTTGACACAGAGTAACTGCCTATGTTAATAGAATCAAACACATCAACAATACACAAACTAGCAGACTGAAGGAGCAATTAAACCACTTTCAGCACTCAAGCTTTGCAACAAAAAACTTACAAACTTATTTGTTTTCCATTTCCCCACATTGTTTTGTATTTTTGATAGGACTAGGTCTAGTGAAGGTGTTCCTGCCCGTATCAGGGGTGGCTGGAACTAGATGATCTTTAAGGTCCCTTCCAACCTGTACCATTTTATTATTCTATGAGTCTAAGATCTGCAATGAAAGAATCAAGCTGGTGAAACAACTTCAATGTAAAATATGTAAAAGCATTTTCTTGCTGACTAAGCATGCATCAAGCAGCACCACTACTGAGATGCAACAGTGTTTCAAGCCCTAATATACCAAGATTTATAATGGGAATGCTAACAAGATCACTAACCACTGCAGATCTGGTAGTGCTGCTACAATAAACATAAAGTAAGCAGTACTAGTCTTGCACACAAATTAGACTGTTTAATGTACAAAAGTCCACTATGCCTTTCTAACATGGACTTCGTTATCAGAAAGTTGGTTCAGGGTGCAAAGCATGGGAATGATGAAAACGAATGTCAAAGACAGCCCATCCAACACATTAACTTCCAGTTTCAGGGAGACAGGCCGTGCACCGTGAGACAGACAGAGAGAGACACAGAAAGAAAAGCCCTAGTATTATAAATCTACCGCACGTGTTTAACTCATCACATCATTTACACTATTTTTCAGTTGTTGTCAAAGTTGTACAGGCAATATTTTTATATTCCTGTTTATTTATGTCTGAATTTCTCACTGCTAATTAGCCTTCCTGCAGAACAAAACTTGTTCATGACAGCACTGTCCTTTCCTGTGAATATTTTCCCATTCACTATGGATCAAGAATGCTGAACCACTGGCAAAGCTGAAACCAATGACTTTAAATGCAGAATATTGACAAAGAGGCAGAATGGAAACCCTGCTCTATGTAAGTGAGAAAGCATGCTCTGAAAAGGTGTGTTGTGGTATAACCCCAGCTGGTAACTAAGAAGTGAAGCGGCACTACACAGCCTCTTGCTCATGCTCCCCTGGTGGGTTGGAGGAGAGAATCAGAAAAGTGAGAAAACTCATCAGCTGAAATAAAGACAGTTTAATAGGTCAAGAAAAGGCTGTGTACACAAGCAAAACAAAAAAAAGAATTCATTCACCACTTCCCATCTGCAAGCAGGTGTTCAGCAATCTCCGGGAAAGCAGGGCTCCACCATGGTCAGGGGGGCTGGAACTAGATAATCTCAAGGTCCTCTTCAACCCTAACTATTCTACGATTCTATGTGTAACGGTTACTTGGGAAGACAAACAAACATCGATCCAAACGTCCCTCCCTTCCTTCTTCTTCACCCAGCTTTAGATGCTGAGCTAAACACCATATGGTATGGAATATCCCTTCGGTCAGTTGGGGTCAGCTGTTCTGCTCTCCATTCCCAACTCCTTGTGCACTTGTTGCTGGGGTGGTGTAAGTAAGCACTAAAACAGTGCTGAGTTATCAACACTGTTTCCAACACAAATCCAAAACATAGCCCCATATCAGCTACTATGAAGAAAACTAACTCTATCCTAGTCAAAACCAGCACAGAGTGCCTGTAAAATCAGCCATTGCAGACCCTAAGATTACTCTAGTGAAAATAACATTAAAGTACTTCTAAGCGCTTTTTGCTGTTAGTGAAGCAAAGCGGAAGGAGGCATATGTTAGGGGAAATAGGCACCATCATGGCATATAATGCCAATAAAGAAACTCCAGAATAACCTGTTAAATGAGAGCAGTTGTGGAAGTTATCCCAGCAGCTCAGCTGCACACAATGTGCTATGCCATCCTCTCCCTCCACCAACTTACTGATGTTTGCATGGAAGAGGTGTGTGAGATGTTCCTGACCATGCTGGTCACAACATCATGGGAAACCATAGCAGCATGAAAAAAAGCTGGCAGAAAAGCCAAGAAACATTTAGTCACACATTTGGCATACACCGAGAGCAGAAACACTTTCTGCAGTGTTCAGGAAAAAAAGGGATACTATGGCTCTAAAATCCAGTGCAGCTTTGCTTACATCTTGAATGACAACATTCTGGGTGCATTTAAGTCCACTAGTAAAACTGATATTTGATTAAAATAAAAACCTCGTAGTGCCTATACAAACATGTTTAATACCTCAACACGTAATTCCACAGAAGTTATATAAATTTTACACATATATTTCTCAAGATTTTTCTTTAATGCAATCGATGGGTGGGTGTGAATCATTTTGTTCTATCAAAGGAGCACGTAGTATGTATGCTGTTCAAGGTTAAAGGCCTAGCTATCTCATCAAAACTGCATTTTTCATGGTATCTGCTGGCACTTTCCAGCAATGTTGTGGTATAATGAAAGTATAGCTTTTGTCATAGCACTTATTCATCTAGATCTAATTCAGCACATACACATTCCTGACAATAACAGAGACCAGACAAAAAGATTGCCCAACCATACTCCGTCAAAGACGCTGATCTTTCTTTTTTAAAAGAAAATTTGAGATAGAACCTAATTCTTTACTTCTTACTTTGATCACCATCAGCAAAGATGACCAAGATAGAAAACAAAGCCTCAAAATTCAGATTTGGTCTGAGCTCATATTTAAAACTTTGAGATACTTCAGGATGCTTATTTCAAGATTCTGATTTCTACTTTGTAGATATGGATTCTCACCATATAGTACAGATGAAGGTATAAAGCCAAACTACAAACCCATAGGTTGCTTACATTCAAGGTGATTAGGCAGAACTTCAGCTACAAATCTCTGTAAAATTGCATGTATCCCCAAGTTTGGTGTGATAGGTGAACAGTGCTCAGATCTGATGCTGCTTAGTAACCAAACTGCATCCAGCTTTTCAGATCAACAGAAAAGTTTCAGGATCTGAGCTAGGCTGAAAAGCATCCAACCAATCTACAAAGTTCCTATTGGCCTTTAAAGCAGAATACATCGGGAGTGGGTTGTTAGATGAATTTAGCAGCAGGGAAGCCTGCAGCTCATCAGCTTTTTCTTCCTCAAAAGTAGGTACTTATTGCAGTCAAGAGGAATTATTGCTGGGGATCTCTGGGCACAGTGATGTTTTTGTTATAATAAAAAAGTCTGAAAAATGCAATTGCACACCCACAATCATCCCTTTTGTTTCTCCACTACAATAATACACCCCTTTATGATGCTCAAGATTTATATTTTGATTGCTAAACTATTATGCATGGAAAGAGACAAACAAAATAACAGCTAGTATTGCTTGTCAGATGGACAAAGCAAACCTCAGCTAGGCACACAGGCTGGCAATTTGTTTTATTCCCATACTTGATTCATCTCAATTTCTTAATGGGAGCAGTTATCCTTGTAGAAGGTTCTTATTTACTTTTATAACCACAATGTTTTCATCACACATTCATATTTTGCTTCAAAAAAGACTTCTGGTGAAATCCTGGTCATGCTGCTACGAACAGGCCCCTTCTCTTTAGCTCAGATGTCTCTCAGCAATTTTGGTACTTTCGCAAGAGTTTTCTTAATAAGGTCCACATAAAGAAGGATTCCTTAACAAAATCTGAAGACAAAGCTCTCAGAAGTCCTATTCTGAATATGAGCACACCAATGCTGTTGACTTACAACCCTATGAGAAAATACTGGCATTTCCTCACAACCATTTTGGATCTTTTATCAGGCTTGGGAGCAGCAGCTCCTAGCCTCTGATGGGCATTTTCCTCTCATTCCTAATCAACAAGTAGAATAGAAGGACAGATTTCCATCAGTGTTCACACGCCACCAGCAGTGTTAATGTACAACTTTCACCTTGTTAGTAACTATTACAGCTATTGCACAATCAGTCTTCCCTCCACATCAAGCATGAACTATCCCGCCATCAGCACTGCCAAACAGCACTGTAAAGTAACAAATCAACATAAAGTTCAGCAATGAAAGCAAACTGGCTCTACCTTTGAAGGCCTATAAGCAAGAGAGGAACAGAAATGTACCACTTCAAAATGAAAACATTGTCATATTTTTCATTATTAGGTTTCTGAGAAAGTTAGAGAAGAAAAGTAACTTGTAAGTCAAATTCTGAAATGTTGTTTCAGGAGAAGCAATTGACAGAACAATAAATAATCACATTTCACCCTGCTGTTGATTTTATTCTTGAACGTTCTTGGTTTGTAAAATGTTGCAAGCCTACAGTAACAGAAGACAGCTCATAAGGACTAGACTTCTATTTTCCATTTCTGCTATTCCCCAGCTGGAAAATCAAAAAAAAAAAAAAAATGTTTCCAGTTTCCCAATGTTTTTTTATTTACAACCTTTCAAATAGTCATAATAGAATATAATCGAACTGTGACATTTAATTAATACATGTAAAGCAATAGCAGATTAGTAGATAATAAGAATTGTATATTTCCAAAGCATACATTTTGTCTCCCACAAAATAACTGTGCCAATATTTGAAAGAAACTCAAGATGCTTTTTTTCTGCTTTTGGAATGAACATATGTCCCTTTCTAAAATGTGTTCCATTTTATAGAAATCTTCAGAGACTGGTGCTCCCTATCTTCTTCCTGATTAACATCTGAAAAATACTGCTGTGTTTAAAAAAGTGTCACAAATAGGGTGAGGACTGCCCTGAAAATAATCACTTGAAAGGCATGTTATTCACATGATACTGATAAATCCCAGAGTTGTTTTCCTTGGGGTAAAAGGGGCTCCTTCCTTATCCATACAAATAGTATAAAATATGCAAATGAATTTTGATTTCAACAAGTCAAATATTTTGCATGTTTCATTTACAAGCTAATAAAATTCAAACCATTTTAGAGACTACAATCATGCCAGAAAATAGAAGCCATTGCACATGGCAAAAGCTGTATTGTTTCTCATTGATAGATTATTTTCTGTAATTCACATTAGCAACCACATTACTGAAGAGCTCTCTATCCCTTCAGTGTTACAGTTCAAGGTAATATGTGACAGATTTGAGCATTCTTAAGGAAGAAAATCTCCGGAGTGTGTAGATCGCAGCTTTGCTCACTGGGAGATTACCGTGGCTTTTATATCTGTTACAAATGTGCAGTTATACTGATAACTTCAAAAGTGGAATATTACATATCATGCTAAAATTCTCCACCAGCCTCTTATGTTCTTTCTTTGTTTCTTTCTTGCTTCCTCTATTCCTTTTTCTCCTTCTTCCCCCCTCCCCAATTTAGCTATTGCTGGCTTGCCAGAGATCTTGAACTTGAGAAAGGTTAGACATCACAATGCTGGAGCAGTTTGTGAGCATCAGCAGATTTAGCTTGTAATTTCATTGATCTATGTGGGCTTGCTGTTTGCAAACCAGCTGCTGCACTGTTTCCCCACAGCTACTGATCTGAGTAGCATTGATTTTTTCCTTTACATTAACATAGCATTACTTCTTTAATGGGCATTAAATGACTGGATGTAAATACAAACAGGGCTGCAACAACAAAAGAGAAATAAATGCATTGGTTCTTTGTATTTAAAGAACTCTATTAATATTTTCCACAAAAAAAAAAAAAAATTAGAAGCATGAGTTATTGATCAATATAAACACTTCTTTTCATGGTTTTATTTCCACACATTTCTTTTGCCAATAAATCATCTTTTGTTCTTAACGTGTTTACTCATAGCCCAAAATGTAACATCTTACAAAGACTGCATTTTTTTTTCCCAGTATAAATTGTAAAATAGATTTTTTTAAGGAAGAATTCTAGAAAGCAACATGAAAGGTTTTCTTCATTTTGCTTATACTAAATCTAGATGAACCCGTATCAGTTTTGAAGGAAACATCATCTGTTAGCTTTCCCTTTTTTTTTACCATTAAACAAAATAAATAGAAAAGAATGGAGCCCAATTTTGAAAGAGTGGATGTGACACCTTCAGCACTTATATTATGCTAAGGTCATGGTATCACCACATGCTACTTTAGTCCTTCAGTGAGTACAGTTTTAAGCAATCTTACAGATATAAAATTCACTGTGGTATAGATAGGACAGTGGGGAAAAAAATAAAGGAAGAGAAAAAAAAAAACAAACAAAAATGACAAAACTCAAAACTCAACCCCCTGAACCTATTAGCTTAGTCATTTCTGAACCTAGTCAGGTGAAGTTTCCTGATCCTCTCTAATAGTAGATGACAACCAGCAGAGATGTCTACACCAGAAAAAGATGCAAAACTGAATCTAGTTTTTACAGACACTTCATGAAGACGAGATGGGACTGAAAGTGTTGAGAATTAACAGATAAGAACTTCCAAAGAAAAGCAGCACGGGTTACAACCTTCTGGGCTGCAGAAGATGGCAGGCAGTAGTGCCAGTGATTTCCTCAGTGCCACAATCAAGTTAACAGAACCTCAAAACCACAGGCACTTCAGCAGAATACAACAGGAATAGGACTTCTCTTTAAGTATTTATGAAGGAAGATTTTTTCTTTTATAACAGCCCTGTTCTGGCCATGAAGCCTGGTTACCCTGAGGAAAAGGTCCAGTGACCTGACAGATGGGAATTCCTCATTCTCATGTAACCCTGTCTACTCCCATTCCTAGAGAGGGCAAATCATTTCACATGGATGCTTCAGTGATATCTATTGGATCCTGGCTCAGAAAGGAGATAAATTATTCTCACTAGAACATAATAGTATATAATATGGTGCTGGAGCTGAAAATAACCCCTAAAATGAGTACCAAAATTAGACAAGTTAAAATATATGTGTTGTCAGTCTAACAAATCTCTCCTAGTCTCACAGTCCCCTTACTTTAACTAGCCAAAATTTAATGTCAGTTTTAGCAGATACAATGTCCAAATCATTAAATATTATATTAAGTAACACTGACTCCAATGTGCACCTTTAGAGCATCCTACTATTAACCTTTTTTACACTCTTAGGAGAAGACTTTCAGTGCAAGTTTTTCGCCATCATTTATTCAATTTTTAATCCACTGTGAGATTTGGCCCCTTACCTCATAGTTATATTTTTCTCTTAATAGTCTTTTATGAAAGACCATATCAGGATTTTTTTTAAATCCAAATACATTAGTTCACCAGGTCACTTTTATCTACTATTTTATTAACTTTTTCAAAGCACTTTAGCAGGTTAGAGAAGCATACTTTCCCTCTACCGGCGTTATGCAGGTTTGACCCTATTAGGTTATACTTATCCATGTGCTGAAGTATTCTATCCTTAATTAGACTCTCAATCAGTTTTCCCAGAAGCAAGGTGAAGTTCACTGGTCTTAATTCCCAGGATCTCTTTTGGTCCTGTTTTAACAACAGATACCATACCAGAAATTTTCCAACCATCACTGGTCTATATTGCATCTTCCTGCAAGTGTCTCTTCTATTTCATGCTTTATTCCGGTGAATGCTACCTACTTTTAATTATTTTAAATTTTTACATGAGTTTATCAAATGACTCAGCACTTCCCTTGTAAAGAACACTTTCCTTGCACAATTTTAGGTAATGCTGCTCTGACTTTTACATTTTTAGCACAGTAGCTATTTCAGCTGGCATCTGTAAAAATGAACATGAGAGTCTGTTTAACTATTGAACTCTTTCGCTATGATGAGTGGATAACCATGGGTTTAATTTGGTATTTTTGTTCTTTTTAATTATTTTTGTCCCTACAAGTCCTCAGATGAGCAGCTATTCACTTCTGTCATCAAAGTTACAAAATTTATCCTGCAGGTTTTAGGGCTTTTTGGGTTTTATTTCTGTGGATACACATGACCATCAATCTCAGTAGATTATTTTCCAGCCTCACTTTGAGCACTGTTCTTACAGGAAAAGCAGAAAAGAATGCTCAAATCCTAACACCACCATACTTAAATAACTGGTTAGACGCACCAATTACAACTAATACCAAGAGTTATTAAAACTGGCTTTCATGTGAATCTGACAAATGACAGAAAGAAGTTCTGCTTATGTGAAAAGGTACAGATTTGTATTCTGGGCTTGTAGAAGATGTTCTCAGTCTATGCTTTAGGTACACAGGTCTTAATGATCAGGAAATATTGTTGAACACGATTTTTAGTGAAAAAGCATAGAAAACTCCCACTGAAATGTGTACATGGCTAAGTAAAGGTCAGTAAGCTATTGAGTAAACCTGAAGTGCTCACATTAGAGGATTAGAAACTCAGAATTTTCAGCATTCAGTGAAGTTGGTAGACTTTCTTCTGGAATTCAAGATTTAGTGTCCTTAAGTCAGGTCTGATTTGAATGGATGAGAAAATTGAAAAGGAACTTCAGCCATATAAAGCTTCCAAGTATGACAGTCTAGGTTTCAAACTGTACATTGCTTCTATAATAAAACCCACACTACACTATCTTCACCTGGGTGTGAATTTCATTATAAAAATATCACATAGCTCTAGCTGTAAGTATTAAGGTAGATTACTGTTGGCTTTCCTTTCTTCCAAATAGAAGTTCCAGTTTCATCTGTGTTCAGAGATTCTATGTGCTGCACTGTTAAGCACAGATTTCTGCTTAAATTATATTCCTATCAGCTTTAACATTAAAATAGAACACATTTTAATGTGTGTGTTAAACATTAAATCATTTTTGCTTCAGGGAAACTCTGGTAAACAGTAACTGTCAAAAACTGTAATGACACAAAATTAAAATAATAGAAAATAGTCTGTAACAACAGCTTTTCTCATCATGTTAACAGAAGTTCAGCTCTTCATCTTCTAACTACTCCTTTACAAAAAGCAGAAAGGTTGAGAAAGTACAGCTCAGGTACAGAAACGTACCTGTTGGGCAAGAGAAGTTAGAAATTATCATTGTTACCATTCTTTGCTTCCTTACTGTGAAGTACACTTCAATCAATGTAAGAAAAATGCAACCAATTTAACATATGCAGGTTTCTTCTGTTATGAAAATTACCTGTTCAGTCAGGATTTTTAATATATAAACATTTTTTTTCACAAAATCTTGGAAAATATAGGAGTATCATTTGCACACTCTAAATTGGTATAAATTCTGGAAGCCTGCATTATGTCAGAAAGAAACTGATTTAAAGCAATTAAACTGCATCAGAAATATTGACAGGCATATAGATTGAATTACATGAATATGACATACACACATACAGAGCAGTTCTGCTTAGTGATCAATGTCAAACGAATTTCAGAATTATTTGTTTGTTTCTTATGTCTTTTTTATTTTAGATTTTA
This sequence comes from Agapornis roseicollis, assembly GCA_002631895.1. Classification (NCBI taxonomy): domain Eukaryota; kingdom Metazoa; phylum Chordata; class Aves; order Psittaciformes; family Psittacidae; genus Agapornis; species Agapornis roseicollis. Next base: position 224,789 of record NDXB01015920.1, on the reverse strand, counting down.
ATTTGAATTAGTAATATGAAATCAAATCACTATTTATTAACTTTCACTTACAAACAAACAAAAAAAAAAAAACAAAACAAAAAAACCCAAAACAAACTAATAGAAGCTTATCTGAAGTTAGAACCCTCCATTTTGCAAAGGTTGAGTAACAATATAGTTTAATTCTACCGTGATAGAAATTATTCAAAAGCAAGAAGTAAAAACTGAGATTTGAAAGTCTCCAGCTATTAATGTGGTACGTAACTGATGTACACAGGCTGTACGCTGAGGTTGCATTGCCCCCTATAGTCACTGTGTGTCAGCTGGGAGGGGAGGGGGAATGGAAAGAGAAGAGAAATCATTTGCCGAAAGTACAATGAATTTGGTTTTGATTCACGCTTTGGAAAGGGCATGGTGGGGAGCGATGCTCAAGTCTAACCTGTGACCATGCTGTTCAAGACAAATTTGCATGCATTATTCTCCAAGTACATATGGAGGAAATAAAATGTACTCACATTCTGATCAGAAGACCTCTGCAGCTCCTGTGGTCTGGCTGTGTTTGGTCTGCATTTGTTGGATGCTGGTACCTGCACACTGACAGCACACCAGGGATGCCAGCATACCTTCATGTGGACTCAGTTGCAGGAGGTGGTTCACTTTGGTTCACCAGTGAAAGGCAGGAGGGACTACAGGTGACAGATCTTTTGCTCTCAGTGGGGCTGAGCATAACAGGGACATTTCACTCCAAAGCACATAGGACTCTAAAAGCCCAAATTGTGGCATATGTATACAGACTACTTTTTGAAGCAGCTTCAGCACAAGGACTAGAAAGAGAGAGAAAAGGCACAATACAGGTTCCTCTTCAGTAGTGGAGCATCTGCAAGAAGCATAGCCAGTTTACTGATGCTGCCCATCAACATTAGCAATGCTGCTCTTTCATAGCCCCTGGGCTTAGCTGGGGCAGGATGTTTCCCATAATTATGCACAAAATTCAGTATATCTTTTAACAGGAACAGACGCAATATAACAAAAAACATACATTCTTGAGAATCTCTTAAAAATATCTACTCAACTACTGATGCTACTGTACCAAAAACTTCGTGAAAAGTACAGATACTCAATAAGCTCAAGATCAACACCCTCCTTCTTAGGGTGCAATACACTGTTATCACTATTTGTCTTATTTCTGGGGACAGCTTTTCTACTCCCACAGTTCTAGGCACTACTCCCATAGTTCTAGCTAGAAAAGGTTAGTGCTGCTCTTAAGAAGCGATAGATCTGATTTTTGAATCTTCTACCTCTTCTCCTTTGGTGGCACAAGCAGGTTTGTAGAGATGCAATGAACTGATCAGAGAACTTATGCAGCAAAAAATCCTAGATTTCTTCTTATTATATTATTTTTAATTTGGATCAGTTGTTGAGGCTCAGCATGTAGCAGCACTCATGGTTGCACTTACACTAAGAAAGGAGAAATAGTAACAGTAGGTTATGGTAACAGCTTAACTCCATTGCAGTGATGTCTTGTGTCAGTTGGAGTTGTTTGTGTAGCTACAGTTTCAAGAATATGAATTGTCATTAAAATGCCTTTATATTTCATTAGTGTTCCCATCCACATATCTTCACAAATTTTCTCTGTCTAGATAGAAAAAACAGTCCTGCAAAGTGGAACTGAACAACTTGTTTAGTTTTTGTGAATATATGCCTACACATAGTCCTGCATCAATTCTTTATTTTACTATGATGACTAAAGACTCAATAATGACTAAGCTACTGATGAGATGTGATTGCTGCTTATCCAGCAGATCAATACTGTCTCACTGCCTCCTGATGTGAAGGGGTGTATCCTGATAGCATTCAGCTGTTCGATTATCTTACTCTTAACTGCAAGCTCTTTGAAGCACGGTCAGGTTTTTGTTCTGTTAGCACTGTAGCTAGCACAAGTTCTGCAGCTCATTGTCTTCAGCTCAGGTGCAGCAGTTAATTTTCTCCTTCCTAGTAGCTGGTGCAGGGCTGTGTTTTCGACTTTAGTCTGAGGACAATGCTGATAACACACTGATGTTTTTAGTTGTTGCTAAGTAGTGCTTACCCTGATAAGGACTTTCTCAGTCTCCCATGCTATGCCAGTGAGGAGGGGCAAAGGAAGCCATGAGGAAGCAGAGACAGGACACCTGACACAAACTAGCCAAAGGGGTGTTCCATATCACAGCACATCATGTCCAGTATATAAACTGGAGGGAGTTACTCAGAAGGGCAGATCATGGCTTGGGTAAGATTGGGTATCTGTTGGCGGGTGGTGAGCAATTTTATTGTGCATCAGTTGTGTATCAATTGTGTTTATTGTTTTTTCTATTCTGTATATGCTGAAGCAGAGTTGCACAATAGATACCACTGTGGTAATTCAGCTAACACAAACTTCTAACAGTGTGCAACTCAATCTTATGTTATTATCCTTGCCCTTTATTTATTTTCTCTCAGCTATGACTCTTTTGTTACTTGTGTGTTTGTGTTCAAACACATGTATGTACATACATTATGTTATTTCACTGTTTTCTTCAACCAACACAATTTGAGTGTGTCCAAAGAACATACAAGCAGTATGTTCTTCTACTCATGAAAATGGGAGACTTTCATCATCTTACCAGCGTATAGTGCCTTCATGCTAAAGAATCAAAAGCCACTGTGTGACACATATCCATCCTCATAAATGTGTAACCAGCTTTCAGCAGAGGTGCGCTACATAACTGGTGCAGAAGGCAGTGACACATGTGGGGAAACAACATTGCTGAATGCCAAACATACAGAGGTGAGACACTAAATCTTATGAATTATCCATGCAAAGCAGACAGAACACTTGTTTTCAGGGTCAAATGAGAAAGATCCCCTGACCTGTGTGGTAAACACGTTAATACATTTATCCATCTTTGGAATGTAAGAAATGAAGTCAACACAGAGAAATAAACCAGTGGGGTAAGTCAGCCAAGCTACCAAAATCATTATGCCATCTGTTTTGCTGGCATTTTTAATGCCTGTGTAGAGCATACACAATGAAAAATAGATCTCCAATTTAAATTTTAGTTTATTCTAAACTGGAATGCAGTATCAAATAGATTTACATTGTTTGGATAACCCTTAATTGGTGAGTAAAATAAACCCATACTAGTTTTTTTAAAGGGAAATTGAAGTAGTGTCTCATAAACACTTCTACACGTCCCACTGGTCTTCACCAACATACTTGAAGCTGGCACAATGCTCTCAAAATAGTACGTTTTGTTATAGTTGTCAACACTATCATTTAAAGGATAACAATACAGAAAAGAGGCAAGGTGGTCAATTGATTCTTCCTGAATACTGTGGACAAAGCAACACTCAAGTTTGGTTCCCGAACCTGATGGACTGTTAAAGCACTGCTCTTTGATGGTTCAAGAGAAGGCAATTGTACTACCAGGGGAGCAGACTAATGAATTCTGACTAGGAATGTCAAGTTTAAACTCTCTAGTAGTGCAAAGCGGTTCAGAAGTGAATGCAAATCCATCCTAAAGCCCTTTACATTAGCAGAATTGGGTAAAAAGGTCTTGTTGGGACTCAGAGAACCACAGTTTTCCCTTGCTTCTCTCTTGCCTTGCCAGGAAGAATAAATGATTTGGCTCCTTTACAGGGCACTTCTAAATGCCTTGCATTTCATCAGCCCAATCATAGAAAACTCAGAATTTCTGACATTTCCCACTAGATATTTTTCTGCCCCCTGCAGTCAGAGTGAGAGAGGCAGATGCATCTTTTGCATTCCTCCCACTGCAGTATTGCAAAATCTGAGCTGGACCATGCACTTGTGTAAGAGAATTCCAGCCAGCAACATAAAGGCTATGGCATGTGGTATGTGTAATGTAGCAGCCTACATATATTACAGGTTTTTCTAAATCATTGGGATGCTATTAGGAAAAAAAAACAAAAACAAAACCAAAACCATTTACATTGCTGATGACTACAGAGTGGTAGGATCTCGCAGCACATGTTTCAGAGTATTCATCACTGTGCTTTTTAGTATCTCTACACAGGCAGTTCATTTAATTTCTGATATATCCATGTCATTTTTCTTTCATATTAATATTCCCATATGACAAGTACATTACTTCAAGCTGCTGAATTGATTTTCAAGAGGAATCTTGGTATACATAAATTGTTACTTCTCATGAAACTTTTCAAAAATGGCTATATTCAAGTCTATTTTTTGTAAGGGGCATGGAGGAGTATAATGTGCCCATGCCCTATAAAACAGTCTGGCTGCTCTTCATGGTATTGTTTATGTATAGTCTGTTGTATTTGGTTTAGTTTGATAAGATACTGCAGAATAATAAAAGCATTAAAACTGCATGATTGCAGTATTGGTAAAATACCACTACTGTTGGTCAAGTACTAATGAAAAATGAATGTAATTCCTCACCAAATTCAGGCTGCCATTTTAAGAGCAGTCATCTAAAACCAGGCAGTGTTTAGAAATGCATGACTACAATGTTTACCCATGAAGAAAGCAGTGTTTCTTTATATTCCTAAAGAACCATATGTCTCTTTTAGTAGATCATACCAGTTTCTTTTGTGGAGGCCAATAAGGGTCATTAAACACCAATGGGTCTCTGAGTCCTTCTTCAGAGTCAATGACATTGTAGGCTTCACCAGGGATCTCATTTTCCTTATGTACAAGATCTGCAGGGCAAGGGAGGCAAATGAACTATGAAAAACATAATCACTGCTTTTACTGTTGCTTTTTTATCATAAAAATTCCATTTATTTAAATTCCATTTAAAAACGCATTCGCCTGCTGAAAGCATAAATATATATTCTTGCTATTATATTTACAACTTTTCTTTTAAAAAAAGAATTTTGTCATTCTTTTGGAAAAAAATATTCTCTATTTATTTTATTCTATATTCTAATAAATATTACACAAAGTTGTTATACAAATTTAAGGATAAAGCAAGTGGTTAACAAAGTAAATACCTCTAGAACAGTTTCTTAGAGGTGACAGGAAAATATTTCACAAGTACCTAAGGGGATTAGTAGTCTAACACTCATTTTCAGAAGTGACTTGAGAACCAAGGTTCAGCTTTTTAAAAGTATCTGGGCCTTTAACTCACATTTTACTTTAAGAGAGTTAGACCCTCATAACCTATGAGGATCTAGAATTCAGGATGAAAAGCCTTACTGAAAGTCAAGGGGATTTGGGTTATTAAAGGCCAGATTTTTGAAAAAGTATTTAGGAACTCAGAGGCAGATATAGGCACCTGGATGTTTTTTTGTTTCAAAGTAGAGTGAAGAAGGGTTAAGTCCCTAACACTCACTGAGATTAGTGTGCTCTTAGAAAGTGCTAAGGACACCTCTGCATCTAAATACCTTTAAAAACGCTTTTCTTGCATTGCTTTTGAAAGTGATCTTTATCATCTGAATGCAGTGACTTATCCTATGCTTAATTCTTGACCTCACAAAGGTTTACATAGATGTGCTTTACTCAAATATTTCTTCATCATGATCTTAATGGAAATTGACAGGACTAGGTAACAAAATCTTATTTTTAACAAAATTCGGTCGGTATTTGAATCCAGAAATTCATACAAGGTTGAGAGCTGAAGGTAATAGAGTTTTGCTCCACTGTGATTGTACTTGGGAGAGCTCTGTTAGATCCTGAGCATTCAGCTTCAGGATTTCTCCCTGTAAATGCTAAGCAGCCCACATGAGCACAAGCGCATATGTATGAAGTCATACTATTAGCAGTGCTAGAGTCTTATTATATGAATGACTAACTCACTCTCACCATCTTTGCCACAGCTGGGAAGAAGATAAGGGGTAGAATGAAGAAGAAAGTTGCAATGTGTCATAAATCTGGCAAGATGCAGATTTGGATTTTGATTTCTGAGGAAGCAGAATTTCGTTCTGATTGCACTACACCGTGCAGCTCCATTTTTTTGAGCCTCTGCTATTTTTTTCTCACTTCTATGATTGATTCATATAATCATCTTACATAAATATAAATTTCTCTGTAACAGTTCTCAGTATTCAGCTTTAAAATGAATCCACTATTTTGTACTTAAAGCGTTAGTTCCTAAGTCACATTTGATTTTATTTTTTTCCTGTACTGACTGGCTCCTGAGCATGCTGACTGATGGTAAGCTTTGTCATGAGATGCTGAGATATAAAGAACAACAGGTTACTTCATAATCTCTTCTTGTTAATGCTTGTTCTGGAGAGCACCTGCTGTCTTTAACGGGGATTTGAGCGACCCAAGATTAAGAAGTCTCCCTATAACAATTACTGTTATCACTGAAGACTACTCATACCAATGTCACATCCTCCTGATGGTTTCAAATTTGTAGACTGAGGGAGAGATAAATGTCAAAGAACCATATAGTATACAATTATAAGACATCAAACTGGTCCAATACAATTCCATTTTGGAGAAGAGTAACACTATCAGACTAATTGATTTCCATCTGCAAAGTATCTGTCACGACAAAACACTATCTGACATCATTCAAATAACATTTAAGGTGCAACAGTGCTTACAGTATTTCTAATCATCTTTCTAGTTGACCCTTATTGGGCAAATTATGTAAGGGGCTATGTGAAGGGAAGCTAAATGAACCATAAAACCTAACACTGACAATGTTTCAGAGAGGGTATCAAAACGCAAGAGTACTACTGCCAGTATGTCTCGCTACCTCTTCGATTTAAAAGATACAAAAGTACAGACTTCCATTCTTACAAAGTTCAGTCAAGCCTGAGACACAAATAAAGGATCTGCTACCATGACACCCATCATAGTATATCCCATATTACTCCACAAAATATTTTTCTAAGACTGTTTAACCATTGAGCTCCTATTGCCATTACCTGCATTGACAATATTTGTGCAAAGCTGGTTCTTTGAAATATTATTCAAAGTCATAAATATTTGGAAAATTTATATGGAAAGATGAAATTACATTAAAAAAAAAAAAAAAA
>NDXB01015920.1:202079-217717 GCA_002631895.1 Agapornis roseicollis | reverse complement strand
AAATTAGAAAAATATAAAGAAAAAAATAAAAAAAAAAAAAAAAAAAAAAAAAAAAAAAAGGAGATACCCACTGAACCTGCCCATCTTTTCTTCTTTCCAGAAATCTAGGCACAAATAAAGGACATGTACTATAATTTTGCTTCTTCTTCCCATCCCTTAACTCAGGATCCTTCAGAAAAAGTCTTTAAGAAATAGAGAAAAAAAAGCTTCAAACCAAAATATCAAATGTTATTAACTAAACTTCCAATTTAGCATTCTTCCATACTAACTGAGAAAGTGAGCCTGGTGGGAACCTCCCTTTGTCCAGTCTAAGGGCATGTGGAGGCCTTCAGATAGCTAAACACCTTCTAGGCTTTAGCAGTAATATCTGCACCAGCTAACCCACTTAGATTGTACCCGAGCCAAAACAGAATTGACCTAGTTTTATTTCCAAGTAAACTAGTGGAACTCAAAGACTGGTTAGAAGCTGAAAATAATTATTTTAAATCAGACAAAAATGGTAGGTTTGCCAGAAGGAGTAAGCAATTGAAGGCTACAGTGATAAAGGGTTGAGATCGGCATCCTGCATACTGGGTGATGGAAAGCCAAGATAGCAGCTTGCTGAAGAAAGTTTTAACTGTCCCAATTTGAGAAGGTGAAATTGTTATCATCTGAGGTCAATTCACTTTTGTTTGGATATGTTTACAATTCCTCCAGTGGAAGAGAATACAGTTCACTGCTTATAAGGTCTCTATTTATAAATGCATCAGAATATTTTCCTTTTTGTGCTAATAACAAAGCTTGAAGGATAATCTCAATAATACTTCAGTGCACATTATGCATTGCTGTCTTCTTGACTGCAGAACACCTGAAATCCACTGATTGTATCCACAGTGGTAAAAAAAAATAATGTGCAAGCAGCAACCAAATTAATCAGTAAGCTGCAGCATGCTGCCAAAGCAAAGATGGCTAAACATTAACTTTATTGGGGTTTATTCATCTGTCATCTCAATGAATAATGTTTCCAGCACTGCAGATATTGTGTCAGCTACACTGTGGACCCCACTGGAATATAGTGAGCTACAAAACCACACAGATACAATGAGATAGACTTCTGAACACAGAAATCCAGACTCTTCCAGTGATACAAAGATCAGTTATTATAAAACAAACCCCACTGGCTCCTTCACAGCTTGCTTAGCCTGCTGTGTCACTATATAGTTAAGAAGTCTTTAATCTTCAGGCTGACACAAGCGCAATGAGTCTACAGACTAAAATTTCATACACAATTTGGATGAAAGCTAATTGCTGCCTGTTATTCTATCTGCTTTCCTCCGAGTAGCAGAATGTGGGGAAAAAGTCAAATGTATTGCTTTTATTGCTTCATGCTTTTTGCTATGAACTGCACCTGTGAAAACACTAGTAAAAAATAAAGTTATTTCTGTGTTTCATGCATATAAAAGATTGTCAGATAGTCATAAAATACTGCTGGTCAAGATGTATCCCTCAAGATGGATGTTTAATTTACTCTGAATCAGAATTCTCTTCTCCAGGTTCCCAACTGAAGACATATTTTTTACAATTATTTCCAGCAAAAATTGTGTTTTCAGATCTGAGCAACGGTCCTTAAATTGTATCTTTTTGATACCAAAAATAAGCTCACTAAAGGCAATTAGCACACAAAGCTTTATGCCATATATGTAACTCCTGAACTTCAGTGGGACTGTCCACATTGTGAAAAGTGAGTAGCATGAATCAGCCTTTGCAGGATTAGAGACTTCACTGTAACACCATTAAAACTGTTATAATATGCTATTTAAAAGTAAAACAAGCATAATGATTAGACTAAGTGAAAACCGTTGTTAATGGGGTATAATAGATCAAACAGAAAGACACAAATATAACAAGAGAACCAGGAAAAACAGCAGTAAAATCAAAGAATGTGAACATGTATAGAACACGGTTTACTGGAGGTGAAAAAAAAACAAGGAGATAATGTTCTTCAAAATTCAATAATCAGAGTAAAATTATGAATTAATAAAGAAAATTATATCTTCCAAAAGTCATATTTGTGATGTACAAGATATTTGAGCCATATTCATACATATATTTAAAAAAAAAGGCAAACCACAGATTTCAACAATAAAAAGCCTTTTCATAATCAGAGAATGGTATAAGAAATCTTCTTAATGAAACAGCTGCACTATCTCCTGTCACAATATCCTTTGATGACAAATTATGCTTCAAGGTGAGAGCCAAGTCAGTTGAGATTCTTATTGTGAATTACCCCATAGGAATCCATATCTATCTCTCTCTTCTGACTACAGGTAGACCTTGATGAGATGACAGCTTATGGAGTAAAGTCGCCCTTTGCAACTTCCTTCCCATTGTAATAATTTTCTGGTTAATGTATCTATTTCTTGGACACTGACTTAAGTACTTCATGCTTTTTTTTTTTTTTAATCTTGTATTTTGGAAAGAGATAAGTATTTTAGCAAATTTTTTCAAGAAATTGGTACTTCCTTAGAACCTTTTTTTATCATGCTTTGAATCTTATGACAGTGGTTTTCAGCATTTCTCATCANAATGATTTAAGGTATTCATGCTTTTTTTTTTTTTAATCTTGTATTTTGGAAAGAGATAAGTATTTTAGCAAATTTTTTCAAGAAATTGGTACTTCCTTAGAACCTTTTTTTATCATGCTTTGAATCTTATGACAGTGGTTTTCAGCATTTCTCATCATACATTCATATTCACAACCATTTAATCAAAAAAAGGATCATTTTAACTATCGCTTTTGCAGGAGATTTAATCTATGACCAGATAACTCTGGAAGTGTTCAAGAAGCATGTCCTGGTGTAATGGTTGGACTTGATGATTTTAAAGGTATTTTCCAACCTAGTTGATTCTATGACTCTGTGATTCACAGAGTCACAGAATCACAGAATCCTAAGGGTTGGAAGGGATCTCGAAAGATCATCTAGTCCAACCCCACTGCGAAAGCAGGGTAACCTAGAGTACATCACACAGGAACTTGCATAACCCATTAACAGTTCCTCCACATTGTACACTCAAAACTGTTCTGCATGTGTGTACTATTTCCTCCCAGTTTCAGTTCTCACTGCCTGACTAAATCAACTGAACTTAAATCATTTTTTGAAGGATGTTGAATAACAAAACAAATTCATTTGTGTGACACCAAAATAGAAACTGTTGTTCTGCCTATCTTACTACAAGTATTTAGGTAACTTGGAAATTTTAGAAAGGTCGGAGTGACCAAGAAATAAACAGAGAAGAAAACAGGGATGCTCTGTAAGTCCATTGTGTGCCTATATCATTAATGCCACTGGCAATTCTCATCACCCTGTCTCTGGAAGAACACGAGTGATAGTACTTCCAGAGGAGGAGACACTGGAAATGTTCATACTCTCTACCCAGAGCACTACTTCAGAGCCAGTGTCACCCTGGACAAGCACTGATTTTCAGTGCAGAATATGAAAGCACTGCCAGAGACAGACTGCTGAGCTGCCAGGATCCTTGGTCTGACCCAGCATGGCAGCTCAGCATGTTTTAATAATGAAGCTAGTCTCCAGAAATGATCAGAAGAAGCTTCCTCTTCATTTATTACACTGCCTCCTCACATACACTGAGCTTTATTTTTGAGGCCAACCTCAATAGTCAACCACAGCTCAGTGGGCCCATGGCTATTCTAAATTATATCAAGGCTGAGAATATTGTAAGAAACTTCAGTGCCACCTTTGGCCACAATGACCATCAATTGTTTATCCCCATTATCCACAACTGGACTCTAGCCCAAGTGTCTGCAGTCTTAAACAAGATGCCATCTTTGATGACCAGTTTCCATCAGACTTAAACTAGTCCAGTGACAAAACAGTTATCCTCCCCAACAATCTATGGAGGTGAGAGAAAACAGTGAGAACTAGGACATTTTCCATGAAAGAGAATTTATATGCAAAAAACTGTGCTTCTGCTAGCAATCTACAGTACATTATTTTTAGGATACAGATCATTCTGGCTTAGTTCCACAAAATGAATGGTAAAACTGCCTCAATTTAATTACTACCCCATGAAGCAATCTGACAGTCCCAACGCAGTGTTTAGTAAGCATTTTACCTAAGACAGCTTGAAGATGTAGTATAGCACTGAAATTACAATACATACCATGACTTGTTCTGTCATCCTACTTTGTGAATGCAGCATGCTTGTCTCTATAATGAGCTGTCTGATATTCACCCATTTCACCTGTACCAAACAGGAGTAAAATGTAAGTAACCATAAGTTGGCATATTAGTGGAATGCAAGCTAAAATATTCCTTTTTGGCAGAAGGTTTCAGTTTCTTCTAACTATCTAGGCAAGTGTAACACATAATTTACTTACATTTAAATTTTGAAAAACTTTTTGATTTTTGTAAATTTTTAATTATTACAACCTGGAAGAAAAAAAGAACAACCCACAAACCATGTTCTCTCCTTTTCCATCTTACTTTTGCTTACAAAATTCCTAGAAAGTATGTTAGGGACATGCTTCCTACTATGTCAAACTCAGTGACAATACATGTATTACTTAAGAGCATATGTGTGTAATATTAAGAAAATTAACTCTGCAAGAAAATGTTTTCTCTATTTAGTTCAAACAAACAAAGAAGAAAACCAATGTATTAAAAAAATACAATAGGACACTTTACAAAGCTTACATTAATGCAGTTTTGTAATGCTTTTAATAAATATATTTATGCTTCAAAACGCATGTTAGTCTGCACTTCTGCAAGTATAATGAAATGATGTACCTTTATTAAAAAACAAACAAGTGACACAACTGGTTTCCAGCAGAACAAAGATTGAGACTTATTTACTCATATGAAATCTTACTGAGAAAACCGAGAAACATTTTTCTTTTAAATCTTTTTAACAATGCCAGTACATCAGAATCAAACTGTGCTATCCTTCCCCCAGCTAAGCAGTTTTTAAACAACATGTGAAAAAGCAGTTAAGCCCCAGCTAAATTTTAAACCACTCACCTTACAGGAACTATTCATGCTTATAAGAAGGCCCCTATAGAGCATCCAAGGAATCAGTGAATTTTCATTGACCTAAACCACTAACTTAACACTGCTGTGAGTTAAGTGTCATAGGGTGAATCCTGTTTAATGCCATCTCAGAAGCCATGAATTGTGGAATGTAGAAAAATAATACCCACATTAGCCATAGAAATAGCCTAAAAAAAAACCCAAACAAGCCCACCTTTAAAATATAAATGAGTAAAGAAAAAGAACTGACATCCTCCTTCTGCTTATCTGCAGGTTTCTAAGGAGTCCTTGCAACAAAAACTTATATGTAAAAAAGAAGTTTCAGATGTTATTAGAAACCTTAGAGTTCAGATCATACAAGTATGGGAACGTATAGTATTTGAAATGCTTTTAATGCCTACTAGTTTAAGAAATTAATTGGAAGTCAATGGAAAATTTAGGCTTGAAATGTCTTTGTAAACAGCAGAATATCAACAATACATAATATGACATGCCCATTTGTGCTTGAAACTCCTTCTGTTTACTGCACTATGTTTGGTTAAGTCAGTGCTCTGTTCCTTGTGATTGCCTGGGACCAGATACTCAAAAGTAATTGTGCAGATCATACACAGCACACATGATCCAAATCATAGATTTGAAAGTCCAAATGTTCTTGAGACAGATCACTTGCATTACGATATAAAAAAACAAACAAACATGCAAACAAAAACCCAAACCAAACCAAACAAACAAAAAAAAAAAAAAAGAAAAAGAAACCCCACAAAAACAAAAAAAAACCCAAACCAAACCAAAAAAAAAAAAAAAGAAAAAGAAACCCCACAAAAACAAAAAAAAACCCAAACCAAACCAAAAAAAAAAAAAAAGAAAAAGAAACCCCACAAAAACAAAAAAAAACCCAAACCAAACCAAAAAAAAAAAAAAAGAAAAAGAAACCCCACAAAAACAAAAAAAAACCCAAACCAAACCAAAAAAAAAAAAAAAGAAAAAGAAACCCCACAAAAACAAGAAAACAAGTGGAAACCTCTGCAAGATAAAATATAGTTTAGATTTGCTAGATGTCGGCTCCCTTGCAAACCCTGTGTACAATTGTCTTTGTTTCTTACCCATTATTTTGAGTATGAGTTATTTCTGAAACTTCAGTTTCTTTCTTTTACACAACAGATCTCTCTCTATTTGTTTCAAAAATAGAAATGTTCAGTCACCTTTCTTCAGAGTGACAGGGTTACAGAAAACAGAAGTATCTCAGGATTTAGAAAGCACTTCCCAGTCACTATTATTTGAAAGCAGGAGTTTTCACTCTCAAAGTGCCATAATGCCCCAAAAGAAACAATACCCTGAACAAAGATGAAAAATCGTAGATTACTTTCACAGGCTCTTATTCTACAATAGAGAAAATATCCACACTCTAGCTAGGCTTCTTTGAAAAAAATATTTTCTTTTTATATAGAGATAAAAAGCAAAGCTTTCAGGTCAGAGGCTATAGGGGGAAAGAGCTAATGTCTCCTCAGGCTTTGATGTTACAAGTAGTCCCTTGTTACAGAAGTGTATTAGAGCTACTAGTAAACCGAGCCAGCATGTTTAATAACCCCTTTCAGTATGGGTGGTATATGGATTATTCTGTACATAACACAGCAAGGAAAGTCATGCATATTATGAACAATACATAGACCTTTATTTTAACATGTTAACGTTACTTTATGGCATAGCTAAAAGGTAATGTGTGGATTATAGATCCCATAGGAAGACCTCTCTTTATAAATGGACCTGAAACAACTATAGACAGCAAAGCAGGATTAAGCGTTCCTCTCTCATTGAAATGTAACACATATAATGGGTTTTGCACCAGTGTCTAGTATCTGAAAACAGCAAATTTCAACCTGTTGAGAACTAAACACAACTGTGATAAGTAACAGCGTATGGTGTCTCTGTTACTTTTGAAGCTGAAGGACTGCAGACTGCAGAGAACACTCTAAAACAGTATGGTCCCGCTCAGTTGTCTTTCACTAATTCTTATGACCTAATGTGCTAGTTTGCAGTGGTTCTAATGCACCAATGCACATAATGGACCAATTTACATTTTACCTATTTCTTGGAAAACTATATCTAAATATTAAAGATATGCTGGATTCAGACCAATAAAGATTAGCTTAGAAAAAAATCAGCCCAAAATTTTAATTGAAGTGTTGGTGCTATGTAGCACCCAGCTGTATAACAATAAGGGATAACTTTAGAAAAAACTGTTGAATTATTTTTGCCTTCCTTGGGTTTTTTTGTATCCATGTAAATTGAAACTTCATAACAGTACTAATCCTCAAATTAAAAAAAAAATAAATAAATAATCTTTATTCTCTTAGGTATTTCATATCCTCCACTATGTACAAGAAAATATAGTTTCTGATTGAGTTTTGTGTAATTTGGAAAATTATGTTTGTTTGGATATTAGTGACACACTAATTGCTGACTAGACCGCTGATTATGCAAATTTGAAAATTACATGAATATTATTTAGGTACCCTGTAGTTTGAGCATTGCTTAGTAGACAATCAAACAGAGAGACTGTCCACCAAAACCTCTCAAAAACATCATAAAACTGAAATGCAATTACCCTTCATCTGAACCAGGTGCAGATACACCCTGGCAACTTTTCTTGGCAGAAGGCCTACAGGAAATTTTGTATCAGCTCCAGTTTTCAGCCATAAGTGATCCACCCCAAGAAGGGTAACAAGGGTTTGTAAGGGACTTGCACTAAGGAATTTCTGCAGGAAAAATGGAAAGGATTAAAAAAAAAAAAAAATAGAAAAATAGTAGAAAGGATGGCAATGTGAAAGTGAGAAAGGGCACGAGCTCAAGGGTAAGCCAGGAAGGAGGAGATAAAAAAACCTGGCATATGAGGAGTAGGGAAAAAGAAAGAAAACTGCAAGAAAAAAAAAAAAGTAAAAGATGATGTTTTTTCGCCTGATTGATCTTAACAGATTTCCAGATTACACTTTTAGCTTTGCAAATTTTGCTTAGAAATATATTTAAGATGAATAATTCACTGGAACTATTTGAGAGCATGATGTCCTAAATAACAGCAGTCTTTCTACACTCAGTTTACATATTGGCAAGACATGTTTAAAATATTGATACTGGCTTCACAATGCTAGGGAATCACCCTATCCCTCTGCTGGAAGCTACATCTCTGAAAGCAGAGCTATGGAGACTATCCTCTGTCCCTTCAGCAGTAAACCTACTGCACTAGTGTGCACTCACCTCTGACACAGTATAAACTCTTCACTGTATACACATAAACATATGCTATCTGTATAATGGGTGCAGCAGAAAAGACTCACAAGCCCCATTAAAATAGCATCAGGAGCAGAGCTGTAAACCAGTGTCCAAAACCACAGCAGTTGTATTCATCAGAGGATCTCCCGAGGTGTCTGACAGCTTTTAGCAATTAAAATAACAAAAAATGCAGACTTACTTTTCCAGTGGAAGATATTAAACACAAAGGGTACACTTTGTTTCTCTCAAATGATCACAAGTGCTATGATGGACCATGTCCTGTCTTCTGTTTCAACATCTCTTTTGGAAATCTCCAGACTTTTCCAGATGTTTCCAGGCTATCTCATTAGTAACACAGTTATGAAACACTGCTATGGCCTGCAATTTCTTCATCCTGCTTCCACACCAATTTCTGCCTTACTGGTGAAGTGTCTGTGCAATGGCAGTTGGGTTTCCCAGTCCCTTTCTCTTTTCGTCATTCAGCATTTACGCTACACCATTTAGATGGTAACACTTTTTAGATTCATTTTGTCCTTTCCTTTAGAGAGGCCTTATGTAGACCCCTTTCTAGCTCCCCAAGCAGGACCAGAAGGAGAAGGTGTGGGTTTCCAGGTGGGAATTATAAGAAGCATCATTTTTGTGTGCAGCTCATGGCAATGCAGAGTGGAGCCATAGGGATCCCTGGCAGCCAGGTGTGCTTCCTCACCCACAATGCTTCTTTTTTGCCCTGTTCATTCTTAAACAGCAAGTTATTGGGAAAAAAGACTGTCCAGTGCATTTCATTGGAAAGAAATGAAAGAGAAGGCTCTACTGCCAAGAAGCAACAGTTATGAGAGTTTTCTTAAAAAGCTATGAGAACTATAAACAATATATTACTGCCATGTGTTAAAAAACGAGGTCACTAGTGAGAAAGAAACTAAGTGTTATTCTTAAAAGACAAAGTCAGGAGATACAAAAGGGCATACATCATTTCCCTCTGAAACTGTATGATAAAATGACAGCAAAAATCAGCTTAGGAGCAACACACGAACTAGCCTTCTGTGCCTCCTGCTCTCTTCCTTCCAAGACTAAATGGATCTGTGTCTCTCTTTTGTCACATTGTTGTAACTTTCATTCAGTCTCCCCACTTCACCTTGACCGCATCTGAACAGTGACAATATGTTTCTTGTTCTTAACACTTTTCCCAGCAAGGATCACTGACAGCCTCTTACTTTGTATTTTCTCCGTTTCTGAGGCAGTGATTTTTTTTTTCCCCTTCTTTTTCCCCCAGCCGTCATCACTGCTATACAGGGAGAATTCAGTTCCATTTTGGCTTTAAACGTTAAATGTTTGAATTAGCAAATATCTTCCAGCTTGCAGAGGAAAGAGATGGTCTTTAAAAAAGAAAGGAAAAACAGTTTTATTTTTTGCAAAATAAAAAAATGAAAAGCTGCAGAATAATCTTAAATCATTTTATACTGCACATAAAACTTGAAAATAATGAGAGCTCTTCAATTTAGCAATGATTGGGGTTCTAGGCATACAAATCAAAGAGAGCTGTAAAATTATTAGAACACTACAGTATCTTTCGTAAGCATTTCAATTCAGAGGTGATCAAAGATTCTGGACTTGCAGAGCAATTTACTTGGCATTTGCAGGAAAGCCTCACTCTTTCAAACTGAAGCACTCTTAACAATATGAAGAACTCCAATAATTTTAAATTGATGTATACCATACATGCCTAGAAATCCAATTTAGTCTTTAAATAAAAACATTATAACTTCAGAAGTATGAAGGCCCACCCACAACATAACAGCAATCTAGCTTTTCCAATTCACATGTCATTTCAGCCTAGCTGTTATTTCTCCCATGCTAGGTTTTTCTGGTGGAGGAATTGCTGAAAATATTAGAGATGAGTGCTTCTTTTAACCCTATCCTTCAGGCTTGCTTTCTGCTTATTTATGATGTTTTCCCCAAGCTCAGTGAACTTCTGGACAGCCTCAGATTACAGACTGATTTAAAAGGTGTAAATGGAATTTCTAAATACTTTTAAATACGGCAGATTAAAAACAGAAGACAATGTTTAAGCCACATCAAAGTTGCAATATATTCTTAACTAAAACTTTAATTCATCTCAGTTTAAATTTGTGAATATGTATATCTATTTTTAACTTACCTGAGGTTCGGTTTGCTTCAGTTCTACTCTTAATGGAAATATAAACATATTGAGTTCAAAACCAATATTGATAGAACAGGAAAATTAAGTCTAAATTTTAAGTTACATCTCAAGTATACATGAAAAAAAAGTTCCCTTAGTAAAAGAGTTTCTGTGTTGACCCCTCTGCTGCTTCCAGGCAAATCTTCCTTCTGTGTAAAACAGACTCCTGTCACCAGCCAGTTTGTGAAGTCTCTGTTTTGCATAGCAGAAAACACCTTTCCAGTCCTGCCAATACCAGAAACTCTTCCTGTAGCCCACAAGGCTTGTGAATGGTCACAGGGGAGCTACTGTCTATAGAAACTCAAGGGGTTTTTGTCTTTTTGACACAGATGTAGGTCTGTGTGAGACACATGTAAGGCAGACAGCAGCTTCTCCAACATTCATCATGACAAAAAACTTAACAAAAAAAAAGTGAAGTTGGAAGGGACTTCTGGAAATCACCTGGTGCCACCCCAATTCAGCAGAGCCAACACAGATCGGGTTGGTCAGGATTTTGTACAGTCAAGATCTCCGAGGATGTCATTTTATAAATCCCTAATACTTCTTTACGTTGTTTTGTAAATTCTGGCATTCTAAAATCATTAATTTTAGATTTTCTTTCTGTGAAGTTGAGGCCTGTTTGTAGGGATAGAGCATATCTATGAAATAGTAATCTAGTTTAAACTAATGCAGGTGCCCTTAGTTTTTTTTTCTTAGCACTATTGAAGTTTATGTGATCTGTGATAAGAAGTCTGTTCTGTCCCCCATGGGCTATAGCTTAGCCTCAAGATTTAGTGAATATGGGATTTAGGGTAAATTTAGTGGAGACTATGTCTATAAACCCTTACAAAATATCACACCAAAAAAGCATTAGATTTCTATCTCAAACTTTGCCAGGGCTCACAGTCAGGCAGCAGAAGTGCTTACAAATATCCATAACAATGTTCTTGGCCTTATAAAATAAATACAGCCGCTGGTGGTGGAAACTGACACCAGTTAGCAGAGGCTGTATTTTAAAGTATTCATTCTTCCTTCTTGACAATAGAAAGAACCCTATAGAAAGAAAACTTCTCCAGAATCCTCTAAATAAGGAAACCTGAAATACCTGTTATTGGACAAACCTGTGACAAAGCTTGAGGACCAAACCACAAATGTTGGACACAATGGCATATTTCACACAAATCTCAATCTTTTTCTATCATATTTGTTCTTCCTTTTCCATATTGATTTTCTGTGGAGTTTGAAAGCAAACTTGCTTTGGAAATGTTAGAAGAGAACCAGTAGTCACAGTTTCAAAAGGGGAATTATCTACATGTTCAGTGTTCTGTAGGACAAGATTGTCCAAACAAAAGTGAAAAATAGTTCATGCCATTACAAATATTTGTACAGTAGCCAGATGCCTCCTACTATTTTTGAGCCCAAATCTCAAATGTTCATGACATGACAAAAATCTAAAGTTGCTAACCTATAGCTAATCTTTCAGCTTCCTCAGTCAGCTTCCTCAGTGTATGAGACTATTGTTCTGCTTTGAGTTTAATCAGATATTTAACAGCTACAGCTATTAGAAATCAGTTGCCTTCAGCCTTTCAGAAGCCTTAGGCCAGGAAAAGAAAAAAGGTAAATAAGTCAGAAAAAAATGTCTAAGCTCAGTAATCTCTCCTAATAACTTCATAGGTTTCCCTTTTGGATTTTAAAAACTTACATGCCTAATGCCCTAAAGATTTCAAGCATTGTAAAGCATTTTTTAAAATACCATTTTTCAATAGGAATTGGAGAAGACCTTGAACTAAAAAGAATGGTCTTTTTAAAACCATTTAATTCTTTGGTTTAAAATGTTTCTGTGTACTGAGGACAGGCAGAAAGAGCAACCCTCAACAAGGACAATACTCATCCCAGACAAAACTGGTAGCTGTCAGTTGCTTTTGCTGTAGTTATATCTAAAAACCTTATTTTCTTTTGTTTTGATTTGTTTTCACTGCCTGTTAAACACAATGGAAACAGAGTACGTTTTCCACACACCCATCATTCAAAAACTATGAAACGATTTCACTGAAACTTCCCAGCTCTTTGGTTGCAAAAAGCAACAGCGAATAGTTTCAGTCAATTTCAGCCCAAAGACTGAGGGCCTCACACAGTTATGAACATATGGTAATAGAAGTTGATGACACAAACCCTTCTGGTAATCCAAGCACGAAGCAGTAAAGAGTGCTATACTTCCTGAAGCGATTTGTTGCAGAGGAAGTGTCCTGCTTGTAGGAAAAGAAAGTGCCCTGCTTGCAGGGCACTTTCTCCAAACTAAACTCACATTCTCTTACCTTTTTACTCACATATTTCTTTCCAGACAGCTCTGTTAAAAAAATATGAAACTGAAACCAACAACTCCTTTTTTACTCTTTCAATAGACAATGTTGTAAAATCCCCTACAAATGCTAAGGACTAAGGAGGGCATTACAACAAAGGGGAATAGTAATAGGAATGTAGAAACACTTACAATAGAAAATACTTGCATACTTACAGTGCTCACTCTTCAAACTATCACAAAATACAGTTGGTTTTCCAAACTGACTAGCATTTTACCAACAAACTGAATATGGTGTGCCTATTTTTCAGGCCTTCTTTAAAGACCTTAAAAATAGACATAAATTGGATTGAATTTCTATAAGATATAGAAATTTTTCATACCTCAATATGCATACATGTATGTATATATATATATATGCATATTTAAATTGTGATACTTTGTAAATACTATAATTCCCGTATTAGAGTAGATAACCCTGTGACCATAATGACAAATCACTGAAATTTGTGTCTAGTTTAATTCTGAAAAGCCTCACTGTAGTCAGCAAGAATTTGCAGAACCTGGGTGAAGATATAAATACATGTATTTACTTAGCATTAAGATTCTTGAAGTAATGCACGAAGCAGCATACACTAATGAGTGCTAGTTTTAATTTAAGAATTCACCCTCTATCATGGAAATAAATCCTACACTGAAGGTGCTATTTTGCAATTTTCCTTTCTTTTAAGTGTATGCAAAACAAACATTTTTGTTATTGCTGTGAGAAAGGAAAAAATAAGATAAGGAGATGGGACAGAACATACAGGAAGAGGGGATTTTTGACAAGTTGTATAATTAATATAAATGGACATTGACTTTTGTTTGTGTGTGTGTTTTGTAAAGGAAATATCAAAAGGAAAGGAGATGTTTAATAGAGGCTCTGCTTACCAGCGTGCCAGTCACTGGGACAGAGTATTTATGCCTTGAATGTGTGACAGGAGATGGAAAATCATCTTAACTGTAATGTTTCCACCAAACATGGGAAATGAAAGATTAAAAACAAATAGCTAAAGAAGCTTTGAACTGGGCACTTTTACTACCAGTACAAGGTGTCTTAACTTTAACTCTTGAGATGCTTTCCCTGAGCTTGAGATTCATGGCACAGAAACTCTTGATCTGCCTCTCTGTGCACTTTTGCTCCTCCTGGGTCCTGGGTCCTTGGGCATCTACCACACAATAGAGTTTGCAACTTCTGGCAGAAAGTGAATACGTTCCATTATTTAACAGTGCCTGCCCTCAGAATACTCCTGAGTAAGGTGGGAATGGTATTTTGGTGCTTCTGAGATTTTTCACAGCCACATGGCTGGTAGCATCTGAGTTAAAGAACAGTGTATTTTATATTATAGTATATTATAGTATAGTATAGTATATTAATTTCCATTCTATTTGCCTTTGCAGTGGGATTTCTCTCCCCTGATTTTAGTTATGTAAAGGTTTGACAACCAGCTTGGTGAGAGCTGAAGATACCTACAGTAACATATTTACACATATGTGTCCACAGACACACTGAATAGCCCCTGAACTATGAGACTTGGTTCAGTTGACATTTTCTGGGGTACACAAGATGTATCTGACAGGTCCACAAAGATGACACAAGACATGCAAGAGCCCTGCTTCCAGAATGGGCCATTCTGCAGCATCTCAAGTACTGCTAGACCCTGTAAGAAGGCAGCTGAATCAGGCCCCTCATTGAAACAGTCAGTCATGTTCAGAAAATAATTCATTACCAAGTACAATATCTGCATTATGGTGAGCTGAATGGCTCTCTAGGCCCTAGTGACTCTACGTCTGCTGACTTAATGATAGCCTAACACCTAGCACATATGTTAACAGCATCATTAGAAACCTAACTGTATCAGGATTTAGGAACCTTGATTGTAAATGTCTGTGATTGGGAGCCGAATCTTGCTATAGTTGTCTAGGTTCCTTTTTCTGTTATGAAAATATTAAACCTATTCAAAGGGTAATTCAGTCTATCTGAAAATTTAAGTCAAAGATAAGTGGGAGGATTTACCACTAGGAAGTATTCCTCCTCCTACCCAATGACTTTAAGCTAGGCTGAGATAACTGCCATAAACCAACAGAGTGCAAATCGTCTGACATTACACGTACTGACCCCAAATTATGTAAATTTATTTTTGAGGTAGAATCTTACAATGATCAATTATGTATTTTTAAACATTTCTGTTACTTTTAATACACCTGGATAGCAATCACACATTCAAGGAATTAAAGCTCTCAATTATATTCTGCACCTTTAAAGTTTGATGTCTTCAAGACAGGACTGCATTTAACCTGAATACTTCTTTCACTCAGCTCTTCTTTAACCACATGGATAGTTTATATACATTTTTCACTAACCCTTTTGATAAAATAGTAATTTTTTTTCTTGTCTACTCACGGTGAGGCTTAATTTTTCCATCTGTTTAAAATATCCATTATTAGTAACTCCTACAAACCTAGAAGCTAATCTGGTTATTTGAAAAATATGAAAGCATACTTAAATTGAATATTAAAATTATAAACAACAAAGTATCCATGTCATTCTAAGATTAAAAACCTAAGTAATATTTCAAAAGGGCTTACTAAAAAAAATCACTCCAATGGGAACTTGAATGCCAAATCTCAGCACAATTGAATTTGTTTCAATTCATAAATATGTGCAAATTAAACCTTTTGTCCACTCTTGCACACAACATCCAGAATTATTTTCTATTCTGAACTGAAATACAGCTCTTATTCAAAACCAGAGCATTTCTTGAAAGAATTGTTGATCATTACTTTAAAAGCTTTAAGCTTAATGTTTTTCCTTCACCTTCTTCATTCT
>NDXB01015920.1:192079-197079 GCA_002631895.1 Agapornis roseicollis | reverse complement strand
AATCATTTTAGTGTCCTTTTTACCCTGGCAGTGTGGTGTAATGGTCTTCAGTATGGGTAAGAATGTGGCTGTGGTGTTAAACAAGGGCAAAAGGATGAAAATTATGCCTGTCTTTCATTATTTTACGTATCTCAGTCCTTGGTTCTACCTTCAGGGCTCTTCTAGCATTTCTCCATCTTTACATATAAGCTTTGCCTATAAAGAATAAACACCCATAAGTACCTGTAAAACTCCCACAGTAGCTTGTCTGCTTTGTGAGTCACTCTTTCTCACCTTTCTTCAAGTAAACTGAACTGGAAAGCAGCTGAGTGCCACAGCCCAGCTGAGGGAGAAGGCTGCTGTTCACCACTTTCCATCAAAGTGGAAATTTCAGCTTGCCGGTATGAGACATATTCAGGAACATCTGATTAAAAGCATGCCATGGGATCTGGGTAACGAAAATGACAAAGAGGAGTGCACAGAGAAGGAAGGGAGGAAGATGGAAATGAAAAACTAGGAGGGAAAGGTCCTCATTTTAAACTCTTCCTTATGAACACCATCACATCTTAAGTCATACCATGTAGCCCTTTGGAAACTTTGCATTTACTGCTTATTTCAGAGGCTGAATTTTAATTTGGCTTTTAATCAGTTGTCTGCTGAAGAAGCAATGACAAGAGAGAACTAAGAGTCACAGCCTGCGCTTCACTGGCCACAAGCTATGGCAGGTGGCATGTCCTTGAGGTAGGGGAGCACTGGCAGGTGCAAGAAGCAGGAGGATCCTGACACTCGCATACTAGCTCTCAGGCACTCTGGGTATGAAAGAGCCTGAGTAAAGGAAGGATAAATGACATTATTTCCATCTGTTGCTTACACCATAGTAAACTAAGCAATACACTCAATGTAACAGGGTGTGCTTATAGAAACCTAATCTACTCCTAATCTTCACCTGCAATGCCATAAATCCCATCCTAGTTATTGGGCTTTAAGTTTCTGCTGAAGTGTAACAGCCTATTGTGCAAAAACACGCAGACATTTCTGTTGTCAAGAACTGGACTTTCATGGACACAGTGTACTTAAAATCTGTTATTTGGCAGCAGTGACAGCTATGAGTGTTCAACACTGAAAACATCAGAATCCCTCCAATCCAAAAGGGCTGCCTCTGTATCTTGACTTATCTGAACACCAATTCTAAAGGTTAAAACAATGTAACAGGTATAAAGAGTAAGTATAAACACAGTAATATCATGCTTACCATTTCAGACATGATTAAAACAGCTGGCATTTGCTGCACAAAGGCAGTGGTATAACTGAGGCAGAAAATCTTAATCCTGTCTATGGGCCTTTAAAGTTTCCACAAGGATAAAGGGTGCTATAAAAATATTTATAAGCCTGTAACTAGCAAAAATGACTTCGTTATGATCTCATGTGCTGCCAGAGCACCAATTAAATTGACTTGATAATGTTATGATTAGACTGTACTTTTCATCAGTTACAAAGCTCTTGATTGAAGAAGAGATTTGCAACATTGAAAAAAAATGACCTTGTGATATGGATTTTTATCAATGACTTTTTACCTTACTGGTTTCCAATTACATGACAAATAAATAATAGTACTTGCAGCTCCTATTATACTTCTGAGGATCCCAAAGTACTCTGCTGATTAATTAGCTTCACAAGAGCTGTGAGAGTTACATACACGTTATTCTGTTGTTATTAACAATTCAGAATTCAAATGTGGTATCTTTGCCCCCTTCAAATAAATGGCAAAAATCCTCTTGACTTTACTGGGGGTAAATTTCATTCAGAGAATTTAAGTGGTTAGACTAAGGTCACAAAATCTGTCTGCAATAGAACTGGGATATCTCTCCTTTCTCACTGCCATCGCAGTTAAAGCCATAAAGTAACTCAGGTAAAACATAAATGGTTTGAATTACACTTGATCCTGTACTTCCATTGTCAAAAAGTCAGCCTTAAAAGTCATAACATGCCACTACCAACCCTAGGGTTTTTTCTTAAAAAAAGCAAATTCACATAATGCAGAAACATTTGAGTTGTGGAGAAAACAGAGCACATATTCGACAAAGCATTCTTTCAAGTCCTTTTCAGTCTATAATATAAATGTTTGAGAACACTGTATTTCAGTATTTATATGAACACATACATTGAGTGTGTATTTGCATTAAACAGGTTCTTATATTTGTTTCAACACGAATTCATAGATGAAAATCAATGCACAGTACAGCAGTGTATTCAACATTCCTCGGGCAAATACAAAATTACTTAAGCAATTACATCATAATAAAGAATAATTTGGGGGGAGAAGTATTCCTTGATGCTCTAAAGTGTGTTCTACATGGTTACAGCTCTTTCTTAGTGCCAATTTGATACTTAGGGGACAATGCAGGGGACAATCTTCACACTGCACTCCAGCTCCTTTGAAAACTTACAGAAAAGAAGGATAGAACAACAATTTGGTTTTCAGTTAGGGAACAGAGTAGACAGAAAAAAATCTTTCTAGAATCAGTTCAAAAGCCGTGGCAGTTGGAGCAGTGACAGCTGAGCTGTGTTGCTTGTTGTCCATCTGTCCACCAGGCAGGATGGTTTCCCACCAGAAGAGAAATGGAACCTGAACTACGTTTTTATTTTTGGGACGTATTATTAAATGACTTATGACAGCAACCTTAGCTTGTTGCTTCTTTCCTCTTTCTTCAAAAGATATTCCAAGCATCTTCCAGTACATGTGAAAAAGACCCTTTCATCATCAATTGTCAAACATGGACAAAACAGTGGAATCTAATTCTCGGTTCTCCTCTTGCAGTATTAGTGGCAGCAGAGGAGCCCAGAAAAGAGAAAATGCAGAGAATGTGAGAGGTACATCTGTGTGGAGAATGGGAAGGTGACACCTACAGACGTTTATGATCACTTACAGAAGATGTGACACGTGGCAAGAAAAACCAGAGAACTGTGATGACCTTCAGTACTGACTGCATGGTGACTGGTGTCAGAAAAATGCTCCCCCTCCAAATATGTTATTACAAAGCCAGGGATTGTTAAAACCACTACAATTAGATGCAATTAATTAAATAGTGCTAACCAGAGCTGGTAAAGTCCACATGATACAATAAGCATTATCTCAGCAGGCTAGCCCAACTATGACCTGCATGGGAATACTCTTGTTTCTAATGTTATGACAATTTCACAATGAAACCATTCTTTTAAACTAGATCTTTGCTCTTGCAATGCCTTTTTATTATAATCAATGTACATTATAACTTTTATATATTATAATAAGTTACAGTATAAACTTACCTCTATTATGAAAGCACATAATTTCATTTTACCAGGATGCATTTAGTGTGGTAGCAGAAAGAGGGAAAGAAGTTTACAATCAACATTTAATCTGTCTGCCAGCTCAATAACAGCAAAAAAATGAAGCAGGATTTAAGGCTCTAAGCAATGCCAATCTTGTGTCTTTAAAGCTTAAAGACAAAGCAAAGCATAAGCCATTTTACAGTTGTATACAAGCTGTTTTATTAGTTTTGACCTATAAATGCCAAATTTCACATAAACCATGGTGTAACATAAAAACTTCTTTCAAGTTGCCTTTTGCAGCCAACTTAAAAGTCACGTACAGATCTCTATAGATCTTAGGTAGAAAATGACCCAGAAATTACTGTTAGGCAAAAAAGTTCTCTGTATGTTTGAGTGCAGCATTTCCCCAAATCTTTGAGCACTGTATTTCAGGGGGTTACGACACATATCCAGACTATAACAAGCAAAGTAAACTGGTTATGCTTCAGAAGACTATCAGTAGAAGCAGTCATACTATTGATAGTGCGATTTGACCATATTCCTGTTTACAGATATGAAAATGAAGACAAATTCTTGGAAGACTCTGTGTTAAAAATTTACAATTCACCTTCAGTAAGTGGAGGTACTTGTATCACAGATATAAAAGAAACAAACCCACAGGATCTTCAGAAGTTTTTATTTACCTTTGCAAAGCCTGGAAAAATTCTGAAGATATGCCTGTAGGAAGACATCTTACTACCTCCTGGGATATTAGCAGTAAGATTTATCACCTTCTTTCCAAAGACTTCCAGCAAGGAATAGTGTCCAACTGAGTTTGGAGAAAACAGATAAAAGATCTGACCTCCAGTCTCTAGTAACAGCAGTGGACACTGAACTAGATTATCTATCCAGCAGGGTGAATTAGCTTGATCACTAAGTGGATGTGATTAAAATCAGGGATGGACAGCCTTTTCCAGCAGACAATACAAGGATAAAGAAAAAAGATCACTACCATTTAACATGTTCTCTGGCATATCATGATTTGCTTTTGGAAGAATACATTGCAAAGCTGGACACAAATCATAGTATCTATTTGTCTGCTAAAGTTCTAAATATACACTTTGTACATGATTATGTTAAAACCAATCCCAACAGCTTGACTTTCATTTTTTCCCCTCAAGGAAATCTTCTATGCTGCAAAACACAGAAGATACTTAAAGAGAAACAAGTAATTCAAATGTGGCAGCCCAGAAAGCCAATCATATCCTGGGCTGCATCAAAAGAAGCGTGACCAGCAAGACGAAGGAGGTGCTCCTGCTCCTCTACTCTGCTCTCAGGAGACCTCACCTGGAGTATTGTGTGCAGTTCTGGTGTCCTCAACATAAAAAGGACATGGAGCTGTTGGAACAAGTCCAGAGGAGGCCCACGAGGATGATCAGGGGACTGGAGCATCTCCCATACAAAGACAGGCTAAGAGAGTTGGGGCTGTTCAGCCTGGGGAAGAGAAGACTGCGTGGAGACCTCATAGCAGCCTCCCAGTATCTGAAGGGGGCCTATAGGGATGCTGGGGAGGAACTCTTCATTAGGGACTGTAGTGACAGGACAAGGGGTAATGGGTTCAAACTTAAACAGGAGAGGTTTAGATTGGATATAAGGAAGAAATTCTTTCCTGTTAGGGTGGTGAGGCACTGGAATGGGTTGCCCAGGGAGGTTGTGAGTGCTCCATCCCT